>ML834185.1:62402-73452 GCA_009831015.1 Picea engelmannii | reverse complement strand
AACCAAGTGACTTAATCCATAGATTTATTGTTGTTACTCTTTGTTAAAAATAATGGTTCGAGGTAAGAAATGTTCTTAGTGCTAGAGCTACTTAAGATTCTATAATGTGTAATGTTCCAAAGTTGTAGTATAAGAAAAAACAATACGTAAATACAATTGTGTATGTGCAAGATTGATCCAGGTGGATATTGGTGGCCACCCACCTCTTCCATTGACTCATCACGATCCTCCATCTTAGCAATTTTGTTATCAATTTTTGGGTCCTAAAATTTTGAGGTTGTCTTGAGGCCCTAAATGATGTTTTTTTGAGAAATTCAGGGGCCTGGGATTATTTTCGACACACCTAGGCCATGTTACAAATTGTAGTTCTTAGTTAGAGCTTTCCAATGGGCTACTAGGTGCCCCAAACGAAGGTTATATGCAAAAGTTATGCCCCTAGGAAGTTGACGTATCAACTAACCACCTTGGGGCCCACAAAATTTTTGGCGCTTCGCCTCCGAGGGTTAGAGTTTTGGACCTTTAGGGTTCTTGCTTTGTCTTAAAATGCCACTATTGCATCCCTTGGTAACAACTTTTGTGCATGAGTGTAGTTGACACATCTCTTCTCGAACATAAGCTACCAACATTCTAGCTAATTATGTAACTCTGCATTTTATAGTCTTTTCTAGTTTTCATTCATTAATTGAATTGGAGTTTAGCTGTAATATTGTGTTCTCTGTGATGTATTTGTGTGAGTGTTCTTTTTTATATTGCCTCCTTCATTTTGTTCTCTAATAAATTTGGATCAATGGTATCAAAGAAATATGTTCCTTATTGTTTCTCTGTGCATGTCCTCGATGAGGTGAGGGTATAGAGAGTTGGGTCTTGAGCTAGTTTCACTTGAGGATAACTTCTCTCGTCATCCCAAGCAACCTCCCATGGCAGAAGAAAAGAGAGATGGAGCAGGAGATCCTTTCAAGATGTTGCTAAAAAAAACCCTTATATGATAGAGGAACGAGATGATGGACAACTTCGCCCAAATCCTTCGACGACTACCGACAACAACAGAGGGATCTTTCACAAGTAGTCACTTTGGAGGTACAACACCCTGTTGTCGTCCTTATACACATTTGCAAACGTGAGCAAAGTCCAGCTCACTTAGTGTGTCCTTGGAGGCACAATACCTAGGTTCAAAGTTCACGCTGTCACTTTGGCTTGAACCTCTTCCGTCTAGGCTTACTCCTAGGGAAGCCAAGGGGGGTAGACCCTAGTTACTAGATATGATTAAACTTGAAGTTCTAGGAGTTGGTTTTAATTTATTAGAAGGTTGGGGGGAAGACTAACCTTTGATGCAAAGGCAACAAATGCAAGATGCAAGATTTACTTATGTCAAGCAAGCCTTTCCCTAAGTCAACTAAGACTAGTGCCTAAGGTTGGGCAAAGGGGTCAACTAGTGTTTGAGGATAATTGATTACAAAAGATTACAAAGATTACAAAAGTACAACTATCCCACAACAAATTAGATACAAGTACTTACAAAAAGAATGAAAGATGTTACAACGATTATGAACAAGATATACAAGATATACAAGATACAAAGGAAGCAAAATAACCAAGTTCTTTAATGTGTAAAGATTGAAAAAGATTCAAAGCATGAAGTTCATCCACATTAAGCCAAGCATGCCCCAATAACACTTACTCTATTGGACTGCTTTTCAATGACAACCACAACACTCAAGATCCAATCAAGATGATGCCTCCAAGTGGGATATGCTATCTCTTGAGGGATCACACCATAAAGAGCATTAACTAAATGAAAAGAGATACTTGAAAGAACAAATGCTCAACAATACCAAAACAAGGCACTTAGATAATTAATCCACAAAGAAGTAAAATTGTATGTGAAAATAAAGACAAGATGTGTGCTTGCAATTAATGTTTTTGAACAACCATAAGATGTACCCAAGAGATTGATTGCCTAAAACACTAAGTGGATTAAGGGTTGCTTAAATATTTTAAATCTCCCCCCCCCCTCCCCTAACTAAGTGTTGAACCAAAATCCTAGAACTTCAAGTTTAATCATATCTAGTAACTAGAGTCTACCCCCCTTGTCTTCTTCCCTAGGAGTAAACTTAGACGAAAGAGGTTCAAGCCAAAGTGACAACGTGGGCTTTGAACCTAGGCATTGTGCCTCCAAGAACACACTAAGTGAGCTGGACTTTTCTCACGTTTGCAAGTGTGTATAAGGACGACAACATCTTTGGCGTTGTTGCCAGAGATAAGTCATTTATCCTTGGTCAAAAAGACAAGACTTAATTTTTTAAGAACTAAAAATAAAAACTTTAGTCCCTAAAATTCATTGAACTTGCATTGGTTAGCTTTGTGTGGTTCCTTTCCAAGTGGCGACTCTATTAAAAAAATCTGTCAAGTATACTATTAGGAGCACTTACAAGGAGTGATTTATTCTTTTCCTGAACCTGAAAAGGTTTATAGGAGGCGGCTAAATCGCCTTGCTCCTAGGAGACTACTTGAAAGTCTCGGGGAAGAAGCACTCACTGATATCCAATACTTGTTCCAAATTAATAATCAACAAACTGTTAATAATCCCACTAATACTCCTAACGTAACCATGAGTATCTTTTTGAGACCTTTGAACTTTGCAGCAATCCAAGGTGCCCCTCACGCAGTTCCTGAAAAATCCATTGACAAGTTGCCTACCTTTCAAGGGAATAATGCTATAAGTGCCAAATCTCATATCCTAAGTTTTCAGATGTGTGTGGAGAGATATTGTCAAGGTCATGATGAAGAATATGTAAAGATGTCTTTGTTTGTATATTCATTAGAAGGAGATGTTGCCAAATGGTTTACAGATTTTGATCCAGCTAAGTTTAACACCCTTGATGAAATATTGAATGAGTTTAGGAAGAGATGGGGTGATAAAAAATAACATAGATTCCAGCTTGTTTCTCTTACCACTAGCCATAAGAAAGAAAATGAAACTGTGGGAGAATTTAACACTAAGTTTAATAGCTTGGTGAAGAGCCTTCATGCTGATATTTTTCCTTCAGATATTGCAATATTGATTTATTATATAGAGACATTTGAGGGTGAAATGAGGTATGCCTTAAGGGATAATGATCCTCAAACTTTACAAGCAACACAAGCTACAACTATAAGAATTGAACAGAATATGCTTGAGGCTAGGAAGTCCAACATTTCTCGTTTCACAAGAGGTTCTTCCTCAAAGGTAGGTGAGGAAAAGAAGAAGAAGGTTGAGGGTCAAGAGTCATCTAGTGATGGGATTAAGTAATTGACCCAGTTAATTAAGAAAATGGAGATAAACCCCCCTTGGCTTCCCTAGGATTAAGCCTAGACAGAAGAGGTTCAAGCCAAAGTGACAGCGTGGGCTTTGAACCTAGGCATTGTGCCTCCAAGGACACACTAAGTGAGTTGGACTTTGCTCACGTTTGCAAGTGTGTATAAGGACGTCAACACACCCTTCAAGGTACAAGTTAACTTTGATATACCTTTATTTGAAGGTTAGATAGATGTTGATGCCTTGGAGAAATGGTTAAGTTTGCTAGAAGGTTATTTCTCTGTCCACAATTTTTCCAATAAGGAAAATATCACATTTGCACTTCTTAAGGTTGTTCCCTATTACCGCACAATTTGTAATTGTCCAAATCCCAAGACAAGTAGATGAAATTGGCGTAACAACGAGATATCTCACCGCTGTCACCTCAGTGAGAAATTCCCACTTTTTAGGGATGAAAAATGTCCAACCCAAGGGAAGCGTCCTCGGTGACCTAAAGGGCTAGGTAAGCTAAGGATATGGTTAAGATATACCCCCCTTTCATTGGTCACCCAAGTCAAGAATGTCTATGTTCAAGAATTTGAGGCAAATAAGAGTAATTGGTGCACTTTCCCAGAACAAGAACAATTTAGCATGTATATAGAAATTTACAAGTACAATTACGATAATAGGACCTCAATAGACAATCGACAATGTAATTATATGACGGATGAAGCAAAATTACAGTTAGATGACGGTTTATAACAGACAAGAGAAAATTGTAACAACCACAAGAATTAATGTTCAAAATTGCAAGAAAAGACAACGAAAATTAAGCATATATCAAGTGGATTATTTAACAATTGTCACAAGCAAACTCTGAGTGAATTAGCTATGAGTTAGGTTAGTGTATGTAGAAAATTGCAGCAGTTAGTATGGCTATAGAAATGTTTTGCAACAACAAGTAGATTAATAATCTAGGCTAAACTAGGGTTATAGATAGTTAGTAAAGGCTTGAGAGAGTAAAGTTTGAGTGTTTGTTTGATCAATCCTTCACAGGAACAATAAAAATCAATGCCTTTTGTGCTTATGGAGTCAATTACAACAAAAACAATAACTTGGAGAGATAAATGATAATAATTGTCCAAGGAAAGAGAGATAAAGTCTTGAGGTGTTGGCACTTCAAGGCCTCAATCTCTAAGTCTCAAAGATCAAATTTTAGCTAGAGTGCAAGCTCTTTTGGGCTCTAGTGAATTCCTCCTCTTTGGACACTTGAAATATATATTTCAACTAGTTCTAGAACAAACTTCTAAAGTGATATCACTTTAGGGATTTAGAATCCTATCTAGACAAGATCATCTTGGAAAATTTGACAAAATGCAAATATAGAGAAAGGAAGAAATACCTTATGTTCCTTACTCCTAGGGTTTCAAGCAAACAATTTCATAATCTTCAACATTAACAAGTAAAATATACCATAAACATTCCAATATGAGATGAGAATTGCATATTTTACTTCACCAAGAATAATCAAGCATTAAAACCCTAGTTTGTAGAAATTTCACCAAGAAATAAGACAAGAAGCATCCAAATCAATCATCCAAGAGGTGTGCACTAGTAATTTCAGCCAATAGCTCCAATAGGGCGAAAATTTTAGACCTCTCTCTCTTATGAGAGGAAGAGTTACGATAAAAAAATATTTGAGGCTGGCCATACTTATATGGGAAATCCTAGCCTCATTAACCCAAAAGTTGTGTCTTTTCACAAAATTGAGCCTACTTCTCAATTTGTTCATTAAAATTACAATAAATTTAATTTTTACAAAGAATAACCCTAAAAAGGGTGACATTGAACTCCTAATGAAGGACGTTGGGCTAGAAAAGTGTAATGCTAGGCCTCCAAAGGCCACATACCATGCCCACATATGGAAAAATCCTCATCAAGCATCTCCCACATCATCCATCCATAAAACCCTAGCCCTAGGTGACGCCATGGGCTATGAGGGTGATGTCCAAGCCTCCAAAGGCTAGCATCCAAGTGTGGGAGGATGGGAACTGGTCTATCGATCCATGCCAGAGTGCCTCCAAAGGAAACAACCCCTTTTCTTCATTGTGCAACTGGTGATCACAAGCTTGTCCTAGACGTGGGGCCTCTGCATCCACCATTGGGATTCAAAGCCCTCATGAATGTTCGATCAAGTCATTTCATCATGAATACATGTTCACCGAGCAAGGTCCTACAAAGACAAAAAAGTATGCCCTCCAAGGGTCCATAAGTCACAAGAATCATGCCAAATAAGCCACATCAAATAATCAAACCACCCGAACATGTGCATCAAACCCCCCTTTTCAAACTAAACAAATGCTCAAAGACCTTATAAAATTTGTCAAATTTAGGTGTGGGAGGGGTGACAAGGCATCCTATTGGGCCAGTCAATCCTCAAGTCAAGGGTGTTTCCCAAGGGAAACACATCTAAGTCATGTATGAGTATGAGGTGGAGTGGGGTAAAACTTCTAGGCATGGGGTTCATGACATACAAGGGTTCATATTGTCTCATTTATGGGTTCCTTTGTAGAGGGTGTGATGCACTTCGTCCGCGATGCAACATTTTTCCAAGCCCATTTATTTCCATTAAATAATTAAAGTCAAAAACAATTAGGTACTATAAGACATGGAAAGAAAAGAGTATTGCAATGTTACTTGAAGCTAGAGGTACACAGAGTACCATATGCATGGAAATAAAGGGAGACCACATATATATACACACCTCAACAAGCGGGACACCTATATAATGTGAGTTTTATTTTGCAGGTATTCAAATTATTTTAGGAGAAACAATTCATCGTTCTCAAGACCTCTTGGGAGAGCATCTAAAAGGTTATGAATTGGATTTTATCTTTTTCCATCTACATTTCCCTCTGGGCCCTCAACCCCTTCCTCCCATGAAACGAGGTATGATTCCTTCTTGGCTCAATACACCCGAAAATCCTAAAAGATGAGGAGACGAAAGGAAATAAGTATGGAAAGTGATAAATATGACTGGGAGTGGTACGATGAATTTTCAAGGAACTCCCAAGTAGCACCCTATTCTCGAGGGTGACCAACTTACCGGGATAGAATGACACCCACCAAGGTTAAATAAGGAAAAGAGTATAATTTCCAAGAAAACGTTTTGTAGTCAAGAAATAATTATTTGCAACATATTCAAATGCTTCAATTATTAGGGTGACACTTACCATGATACCAAAGTTATTACCTCATGAAGCAAGACCTGATATCCTTTGGGGCCAGACCCGTGTTATGGACATTGCTTTGTTGTTGGTGATGTATGGTGACACATAAATGAATAAGAGGGGCCATGCAGGGCTATGTTAGTTAATCTGGCTCTCAACACTCCATGTCTGCTACCTGTGGGCCTTGAGACATGATCTCCATAGTTTCCCCTAGTGTGAGGGGGTAACATTCCCCATGTCAAAGATTGGTGGGAGACTTATTGTGAGCAACAGGCTCCAGAGGAGTCCACAATGTTTGGGTATGAACCCACCTAGGCATGTTTTATTGATGTGCTCAAGGAGAAATATGACCCCATTGGAAACTATGATGACTAGTACACGAGATGGAAAACTTTGCATCAGGGGAGAGACCAAACGATGTTAGACTACACTAATAACATCCATACCTTGCGTACAAAGATGTGTATCAGAGACTTCGAGCGACAACCGATTCTGAAATATTGTAGTGGCACATAGGTACATCTGAATAGAGATGGAATTCTTGGACATTTCATCACTAGGAGTTGCTTATCGATATGTTATCAAAATCGAGCAAAAAGTTAAACATAAGAATAAGCAGGGTTTGGATCTACAAATTTGTTGCACTTAAAGTGTGGCAAGGAAAACCCTAGCTTGTAGGACAAAGGATAGAGCAAGGATAACCAGTCCAAGCCACAAGAAAAGAGAGGTAATGGGAAGATGAAAGACATTGGGAAATGGTGCGATCTCCACAAAATCCCCTAGCACAACACCGATGAATTTCGCTCAGAGCAATCATTGGTGGTTGAACTGAAAGCCTCAGAGTTAGCCCTTGGTCTCGAATTTGATTCAGATATAGACAAGAGGAAGTCGATCATTGATGTCGAACCTAGTGTCACTGTCACTACCACAAAGGTCCATCTAGAGAAACCAGAGGAGCCAGAGGAAAGTGAATGCCTCTTTCACTCATAAATGTGGGTGAAGGGAACTCCACTACATTTCATTATTGACATTGGGAGCTAAAATAACCTAATCTCAATAGAGGTCATCAAGAGGTTGAAATTACTGAAAACACTGTTATAACCCTATAATTTGTAGGATCAACTATTGATTGTGATTTTGTCCCTTTAGTGTTTTTGACTTGCAGATAGTTATGCATTCTAAAAAAAGAAAAGAAAAGAGAAAAAAAAGAAAAGAAAATAAAATAAAAGAGAAAAGAAAAGAAAAGAAATGAGAAAACAAAAAGAGGGCATGAAAGAAAAAGGATAAATCCCCAAGAATTGATAATGACTTGACCCATACAGTGTAAACATGGCCAAGTCTTTTGAATTTAAGTATTTAGGATTAGTGAATAAGCTTGGCTATACTGTCTAATCATAGCCAAGTAATTTAGATTAGCTAGTGAATAAATTTGATCAAACAGTCTAATCTTGGTCAAATAACCCTAGGGTAGAGTATTTTCTTAGCCCAACAATTTAAACTGGGCTAAAGGCACAAAGGAGTAGGTTAGGACATAGGTTAGTTAGTTTCTTTTCAATAAAAAGTGTAAGATGATCGATGGAAAATGCAGGATCTTGATGGTGGAATGTTTTGTCTAGCCCTATAGTGACACAAGTAAAGGGGGCAGTGCGCAAAACCCATAAAAGGGTCATTAAGCCTAAGTTTGACCTCGTATATTGAAGCGTGCCCTAGAGATTAAAGATTGGGCCTAGATCTATGATCGAGTTGTTGGTGCCTAGATTTACGGTTCTTATGAGTTTTCGGACCCTCGCGATCGTTTGACCTTTAACGGTGGGGGGGGTGGGGTCCGAAAAGATGTTTAAAATGTGCGCTCAGATCTACGGTCATCCCATTAGCGCATAATTGGATGGTCCACAGGAGATTCTGGACCCCCTCGACCGTTCTACCTTTAACGGTGGGGGAGGGGGGTTCGACATGATGTTTAAAGAATGCGCCCAAATCAACGGCTGATCCAGCTTCACCTAGATCAATGGTCAACAAGGTATCCCGAACCCCCCCGACTGTTCAACCTTTAACGGTGGGGGGGGATGTCTGGAATGAAGCAAAGCTCAGGCGGGCCCCATCCCAATGCGACATCACCTCATTGCATCCTAACTCCCCCTCTCCAAACATTTACTGCCTACCATTTTTACAACTCACCACCACCATCCCGAGGTATCACATCCCACAACCACCCTCTGCAAGTTCCATGTCACAACCCCATCAGCATGTCCCATCCATCTAACTGTTACAGGTCATATCTTCCCGTTCGCCCCTCAATCACTAGTCTACACGTCGACCAGAGACACACATCATACATCTTTCATC
Organism: Picea engelmannii; assembly: GCA_009831015.1. Taxonomy (NCBI): domain Eukaryota; kingdom Viridiplantae; phylum Streptophyta; class Pinopsida; order Pinales; family Pinaceae; genus Picea; species Picea engelmannii. The sequence continues at coordinate 64,602 of ML834185.1, read as the reverse complement.
CTGCCCTCTCACGCTCTAAAGAATCCGTTAACCATTAGTTACTGAACACATACCCATTGTTCACCTGATCTATCATTTTCTGCCCAACGGACACCCATTCTCTAAATCCCAACCCCGTTCCGGTCTTTTGCATTGCTCTCACGCTCCATGCCTATCAGAGACTCATTCTCTTTCGCCTCTGCAACATCCTGTCTAGCCTTAGCCTTCGCCTACTAACGTGTGCTTAGTGTGCAGGTACTGGAGGAAATCAATGGCGCCCAAAAGTAAAAAATCAAATGTAGGGGAAAATCCTTTTCTCCCACCTCCTGTCGATCTCGACCGGATCCCATTAGAAGACAAAGACTATCTAATCTCAGAAACCAGGTCTAAATTTGACTTTGTTGAGCTACAATCGTGGTTCAGAGACACCTTCATTGATCAGAGCGATGAAATCGGGCTTTGGCAGTCAAATCTCCCTCTGTATCTTTTTCCCCAAGTCTATCACTTTCCTGAATTCGCCCTCAAGTGCCAAGCACACTACCTCCCTGATTAGAGAGCCATAGTATCTTCGTCTGGAGAAACCCTTTTTCTTATTTCACCCGATGCCATCGATCAGATGATGCAAGTACCTAGAGCCGAACCTCGTTCGCCCCTCACAATTGAAATGTTGACATAATTGTATAAGAACCTAACGTTTCCCCAAAGAGAAAAAATCTTTGAGCTGTTCCTTCCACAAGATGCCCAATTCCCTAAGAAAAATCCTCCCTATCACTCGTCCATATTTTCTGAAAAGGGAAATCAGATTATCTCAACACTGTGTTGTTTGCTCGGTTACTTCTCAGATGAATGGGTGGATGAACCTATCTTAGGTTTCCTATCCATTTTCTTTGTTGAAGAGAAAGTGACCACCCAGTTTTATTACAACGGTTTCTTGGCCGAGAACCTGCATGAGCAACTGGCAATTTTCTCTACAGAAGGCATGTTCCAGTATTCTTCAATACTGGCCTACATGTTTATGTTCTATCAAGCAGACAAATTTTCCTTTCTCATGCAAAAGATGGATAAAGACGGACAACCACAAGCAGTAACCCTATGGACGTCACTGCTCAGGAGGAACTCAACTGAGTTCAGTTTCAAACAATTCATCGAACTATTCTTTCATCTAGTGGTAGGCATGCTCAGTGGAAGACCAGAACCAAGGATAAACAGGGAGATCCAAAGAGTTATGCACCTTTCGGATCTCGCAAAGACTGGAGACTGGTTCCTATACTAGAATCACATGGAGATGAGAGTGTATGGGTGTGAACTAGCTCCATATAAACTGCCAAAGTATGTATTGGTTCGGATATTTGCACTAGAATATATTCGTTAGATGATAAATTCAGATGACATTCATTTTGTGTCTTTGAAGAAAAAACAACAGATGAGGATTAAAGGGCAAATATGACCGTTTATTTGCAACAATCGAGCTGCTGGGGAAGAGGCAGATAAACTACTAAAGGAAATGAAGTTCAACACCGGTTTCATTTGGCATTATGATCCGACTGGGATCATTGCAGAGATGAGATCCAAAAACAAGAGTTCACCTTATGCTCACATCCTCAAGCCAGAAATTGAAAAGTATGCGAACCAGATAGAGTGGGAGGCAAATACTCTGGTAGACACTGAACAATGGGAAGCTCCTTTAGTCTCTTTTTCACAGACTACCACTCCCCAGATAGAAAAGGAAAAAAGGCCAAGAAATGATTTCTCTCCTTCAATCACTGAGGTATCAGCAGAAGAGTTTCAGGCATCTAGCAAAAGACCCAAAACCACTCATACAATTGACAAGTCCGGTGAAGAAGAGTCTCATTCTACCAAAGTGTTTAAGGAAGAACACTAGGTGGTGTCCATTCCTTCTTCAAAGAAGCAGACATATATAGCTGTGACCACCCAAACTCCATAAGGATCTGCACCTGTAAGCATTTTTGAAAAATATGATATGATTAAAAAGAAGAACCAGATGTTGACTAATAGCACCTACGCCCAGTTCTGGAGGCAAACCTCCACAACACAACACAGACTATTGTCAGCCTTCGACACAGAGAAAGGAAGAATGCATCTGGCATTTCTGCAAGCACAAGTGCCTCAACCCAAAGAGATCACTGACTACAAGAGGTCAACTATTGTTTTTGACACCAAACAAGTCCATCCAGCTGACCAGATGGATTTGGACAGACAG
>ML834185.1:19413-32921 GCA_009831015.1 Picea engelmannii | reverse complement strand
TTACTTCACTCTTTATTATTTTTAATTTATGTTGTTTTACATTATTTACTTTAATTATTTATTTTGTATTTGGTGATTAGATACAACATTAGCATGTTGCTTACAAAAAGGAAGGAATCACATAGCCATTGAAAGTGACGCAGTGCTATGTGGTTTTATTCAACAAAGAATTAATGTTATTCGAGCTCTTCCAGATGAAATGAAAGAAATTGGCTTGAGGAAAGGATATTTTAATGACTCAAAGGTGGAAAAAATATCACAGGAACCTCAAGTACCATTATGAAGTATACTTGGAAAAGATCACTTTGGAGAGCTTGTGGATATCAATAAATCAATGGAAGAGCAACATGAGCCAAATAAGCCAAATGAACCAATGGAAACACATAATGATGTCCAAGAAAATGATGATATGTCTATTGAGAATGATGAATTTGGGATATATGACATTGTCGATTAGTTTTAGGATGCCTTTGAAGACAATGTTGAATTTTGCAATTTTTTTATGAGTTATAATTGTAACGTTTGTACTTTTAGATTTTAAAATAAGAATAAATATGCATCTATTGTTGTTTTATGATGAATATGTTTTATTATTTTCTTTTTACTTTACTTTTTATGTGATTTAATATGCTAGAGAAAATGACATTAAGTATTGCCAAGTTTTTACTGTAAATCTATAAAAATATATAAAAAAAATGTTAATCTTTATTAATTTTTTCCATTTTTTTGTTCGATTTTGTCCATAAAAGCGTTTTATTTGACACATTATTTATAGTGGAAAGCTTCCAAAATGTATAGGTTTTTTGTTATAAATTTCTTTGAAATGCATTTTTTTTGCTAAATATTTAAAAATAGTGTTATTTAGCTACAATGATTTATTATGGATTGAAGAAAAAATAAAAAGTGTATTCAAAATACAATTTTACACTATATTTAAAAACTATGGTACCATGAATTAAATAATGAGACATAATTATATGAAAAATCTTAATTTCAAATAAATAAATCATATATAATTTTTTTATAATATTTTTAGTATCATAAAAAAGAACATTGGTAAAAAAAAAAACAATTTAGAAAAAAATTGAAAATAGTTGGAAAACAAGCATTTAAAAAACAAAAACAAAAAATTGATGAAGGAAAATTTGAAAATAGTTCAAAAAACAAGCATTTAAGAAACAAAATGTGGATCCGTTATAGATACGAAGATTTAAAATATCAAAAAACTACCTCAAAATGAAAAAAGGTGCTACCGGTAGCACCCTTTTTCAAAACATGGTAACAAATGGGACCCATGAAAAACGAGAACTTGGCAAAGTTCTCGTTAAGTTGGTAATATTGTTTACAATGCAAATCTTAAAATTATTTCCCTAATATATTTAAGGATCAAAGTCATATCACTAACACAGTGTTTTATACAAGTGCTTGAGTGTGTCCAAGGGTAAGAGGATTGCTAATAAATGGATAAATGTCACCTTCTATACACATCAAAATTCTAAGTACACCATTGTGATAACGAAACAATGTTTTGGAAAGTTGTTTTTTGGGTCTCAATGCTTCTATAACATATTGGTAAAGGGTCAAACATCTAACATCATGTGGCCTTTTTGAAAAGAAAAACAATTTCTCATATGTGTATTTTGACAATTATTGGTAATATTAAATTCTTAAATACTTCAAACTTGACATATTTCCCCCACAAGGAAAATATTTTTTTATCATTTTAGTTAAATGTTAACATTTTCATTAATTGTTCCAAGATGTTTTAGAGTGGTTTCAACATCATAAAAATTTATATGAAGAAAGTAGAATTTCATATCCCATTAAAAGTTCAACTGGTTTAACATTTTTGATGATTTCACAATTGGAAATACTTAGTTTTAAGTGTAAAAACCTTTGCGAATATTACTAATTATATCAAATGCCAACTATAAAATGTTTGGCGAATTTTTAAAAAAAACATGTTACGACTTTATCATGAAAATAATTCTTAAAATTTTATATAATTAAACATGCAACGACGTATAAATATCTTCAAATAACAATATAAAATTCTATTTTAATCAATCGTTCCATGCAATCACAAATAATTTGAAAGACAAACACATTATGCATCAAACTAACTGTTAATCAACTAAAATTGTTCAAAGATTTGTTATAATTAAATTTTCGTTTCCTCTGTCACGAGATGAATAAAAAACAAAATAATTAGTGAAATAAAGATAACAAAAAGATACAAAAACAATATTAATGACGAAATAAAACATGTATATATCACTCTCCATTGTCATCACCCTCATTATCTTCCTTGCTTGGCATGATAACTTTGTTGTTCTCAAAAGTATGTTTTGATCTAGGGTCGTGTCTTAATATGGACCATCAATCCCTATCCAACACATATGGGTAAAAAGACACTTGATTGCAGTGTTTTGGGAAAACATAAGGCTCCTTAGCTTCATCCCATATCTTTCTAGAGTTGATACATATCAACCCACTATTGCGATATTCTTTTACATTATTCCGATCAAAGGTGTCCCACCACTTGCACCTAAAAATAACACATTGGAAAGAAGAGAACTCCACTCGAATTATCTCTTGTATCTTTCTAAATTGGTCGAACTCGACTTCCACTGCATAGGCTTGTGGCATGTGTCCATCATCAGTATCCTCTGTGCGAATATGATGTCCATATGCCCACATAGATGGGAACAAATGCACCTGTAAAAAGGTAAAAAAATCACAATTTCATGTGTCCAATAACCCGACCAATAAAATATAAAATATAGATGTTACAATTCAAAGGTGCACTATAAAGTTAAAAATGTACACAAAAAGATTATTACCGAGTTGTTGCACCTAATTACTATGTTTAGTGCATCCTCTTTAGCACCTTGGGTAATGACCGGATGCAATGTATTTCTCTCTGACTTGGTCAGCAACCCAACTATTGGGGCATATCATTGGCATATTTTATTTTAAATGATTAGGATAAGGCATGTTTCTACCATTCAACCGTCTAAATTATTTCCTATCACTGTCTCATTTCCTCCTCTTCCATTCGCACAATGTGACCCATGACTGTGTTGCCTCCAAATTGTAAAGAATGAATTTATTGATGGCATCAAATTTTGAATTTGATCATATATATATATATATATATATATTCATGAAATCAAACCGACATATAGTACGTATCAGATCAAAATATACATTATAAAGTCCATTGTGAATAGTTGTTGTGTATAAATTTGACAAACGATAAGTCACTTACTCTTTATCAAGCGTCTTTTTCCATTCGTTTGGAGAAGCTCCCCTTCTCTTTTGTATTCATCCCTTTCATCATCCAAAATCACCACACCTGATGTGTTTTTGATATGCTTGCGGTAATCACTGGCATAATAGAAAGACTCATATTATATGTACCCCTCTTCCAAAGACCCCTCTGGTTTTTCCCTTTGTCGAAAAAATCCTTTCAATTTCTTCATGTACCTCTCTAAGAATAACATCCAATGACAAGACACCACTCTGAATAATTCAATATCATCTACTAGGTGAATTAGAAGATGAACATGCAAGTCCATGAAACTCATCGGCAATTCCTTCTCACACATACAAACAATCTCAACTATCTCTTGATGCCACCATGGAGTGCTAGCCATATAAATCTCCTTTGATGTGATCTAACGTACAAATGCAGATAATTTAGATATGGCACATCATAGGTCCTGGGGGAAGTCATGGTTCACACATCCATGCACGAATAGATCAAAATAATGACACTACAAAGTAAACACATACAAAATTGATTTTGTTTTATCCCATTGCATGAATTAAAACAAATAATAGAATCATATTTTTGACATTCGTACTCTTAGAAGGTTCAAATGGTCATGTGATTTTAACCCCGACAAATGGTCTTCCACAATGAAGTTGCATTGTAGTGAAGACCCATATAAATAACGCACCTTCACACCCAATATAACTTCCTTTTCCAAATAAATATCAACTTTCTTCAAAATCCATGGGACACCATCTTCTTTGAAATACCAAGAGGGACCAACCTCTCCCCTACTTTCTTTTCTTGGCCAATGTTTCTTTTTAGTTTTTGAACAAACAAGATCTCTCCTAACAACCAATGTGTCACTTTCTTTTGATGATATGTGCCTCCATAAAGAATATGAAACATTTTTAAATATATGCATGGGATCTAGTAAGTGGGAAATCTTAATATGCTCCCAATATGGGAGCTCATAAAATACAAATTTCCTTTTCATCCCAACAGGAAATTTCTCAACATAAGTGTCAAATAATTTTGGATCATCGAACCCTCCCCATTTGAATCAAACATTTCTATAATCTCCTTATCGTTCTCTCTCTCATATGCTCTAATCCATTCTACTGGTGTCATTATTGCAGGCCTTCAGGTTCTCTCTGGTTTACCATTGAAAGAGGATGTTTCTCTTCTGTAAGGGTGTTTTTCTAGGAGGAATACCCTGGAGAAGTCTACATTGAATTTCATAGTGTTGGCGTTGGAAGTCACTCCTGGATTGCAGTAGGAGCAGAGCCCGATGCCCATCAGTTTTATGTCACGATTTGTTTTAAAGGGGTGATTGAATGGATAGAGACTCAAGAAGATATCGCTCTAACTCAGAAAATTGGGCTTGGTATGTAGAAAAACAAAGGAGGTCTTGATCTAACTTTCGTCAGTGAGTTGATTATAAAATGAGCAGATGGAAGACTTAGTGAGATGAGTGAGCCAGACTGATTTGGGCATCAGGCCTTTTAGTAGCTTGAGGAGAAAAAATGCAGAATACAAGATCCTCTTGTTTCAAAGTTTCGAGGAACTGAAGGGTGACTTGACTGGAACTTACAATTCCAAATCATTCAGCGTTGAGAAAATACAAGAACTGATTAGAAACGATACAAATATTACAGTGATCCAACATACATCATCCTATAACAGTCGCAACTCGATTGGATCCTCCAATTCCGAGTTGTTCTAACACAGTGTACAGAGAGAGATGGAAAGAGGCTGACATTCATAAGGCAAGAAGTCTCGAGTGTTAATACATAACTAGAGCAACCAGTGCTTCATCAAAACTTTACAATCGAGAGCCTAGCTCAACCATCGATACTTACAAAAATGGCAAAAATGCCTACATATACTCCTCCACTTTCTCCCAGTAGAGGCATCTCATGATTTTCAAGGTGTGGCGTCTCCTCAGTCAAATCTGGCATGAACTCCTTTGTCAGACGTCACCTTAACTCTGCATGGCCTTTGCAGGGGAGGTAGTTGAAACATTAAAGGCTAAAATAATGTGTGCAGACTCCCCTGGTCGGACGAGAACATCAGATCGTCATGGGCCTCTTAGATCAATCTGCACATCGGACGGTCTTGGGCAGACTACCTGCCAGAACCTCCATGCCTCACATTTAATGAGTGAGTCGAGGTTTCAACTACCTCCATCCACCTTCATTCATTTTTAGCGAGGACCGAGATTAAGGTCAATCCAAACTTGTCTCTGGAGAACGTGGTGATCCCTTTTGTAGCTAAACCCAGTGCTTCGGCCCTTTGCGCAATTCTTTCTATCGCCCCCAAGTGACCACGGGCTGTGACCCTGTGCCTATCTCCAAAGGCGCTTTTGTCATTTCACGTTTCGTGGATGGGAGGAAGCTACTCCTTGTGCTTCAAAGCTACGAAAGGCGAGGTGGAAACATAGCCTAATTACGCGCCATGCATCCCTCTAGATGGATGATCCTGATCATCTCGGCAATATTATGGGCCCGGGTCTTGGACGCCTTCGACACTTCGCGTCTCGTGGCTAGGAGGAGGCCGCTCCTTATGCTTCAAAGCTACTAAAGGCAAGGTGGTGACATAGCTTAATCATGCACCACGCGTCCCTCTGGATGGATGGTCCAGATCATCTTGTCAATATTGTGGGCCTGGGTCCTGGACGCCTTCGACACTTTGCGTCTCGCGGCTGAGAGGAGGCTGCTCCTTGTGCTTCAAAGCTGCGATGCGCAAAGAGGCGATAGAGCCAAATTGCGCACCACGTGTCCCTCTCAAGCGCTAAAACTCGTGCAACTCCATGGCTCTGGCTTACCCGATGACCGACAATCTGCTCCATTGATTGATCCTTGCCATTGAATCTCGGATCACTTATCTTCTAACACTTAAGTCCAAAATGGACATCTTCTATGTGCTGCACTTGGCGCTCATGCCTGCAAATGAATAAAATGCATTTGATGGGTTCTTTAAGCCCCATTTCTTCGCGTTTACACCACGAGCTCGAGTCTTGGAGAGAAAATGCCCCCCTTGCAAGAATTTGTGCTAACATTAGGCTCCATAGGGGGATAAAGTCATCCCTGCAATGCTCTAAGAACTCATTTTGCAACATCAGTGCCTTGCGATTGGGTTATGGAGTCATTTACTAAGCCTAAAAATAAAAATAAAAATAAACAAAGAACTAAAAGGACAATATTTACAAACAAAGGAGCCGTCTAAGGCTCAAACAAAACATTTCTTCAGAAAATGCCCATTTACTGGTCTGTTGAAAACCTCTTCACCCTCCAAATCCTTCACCCTGTATGTGTTATTTGATAAAACCTCAGAGATTTTGAAGGGCCCAATCCATAGGGCATCAAACTTGTTGTGTTTGCCCTTATCTTGTCTGGGTGCATCCCACTTAAGTACCAAATCCCCGATCTCGAACTCCTTCTTCCTGACTTTCTTCTCAAAGGCCTGTTTGACCCTTTGTTGATGACTATGAGTTGCATCCATCACATGTTCCCTTATCTTCTGTACTTCCACCATCTGATGAATCCTTCTAACCATATGATTTGGTTCTCCTTCATAATCTTGAAAGAACTTCGCTACAGGTAAGGCGAGCTGAGTGGGAAAAACTGCCTCTGTTTCGTAAACCAGCTGAAAAGGTGAGATTCCCAGGGACTTATTTGTTGTCACTCGATCGGCCCATAGGGAAACTTTGATCTTTGAATCCCAAGCCCTCTTATTGTCTTCCAATAATCTTTTAATGAGCTTGATTAGGCTTTTATTGGAAGATTATGCCAGTCCATTTCCTTGAGAATAATAGGGGGTGGAGTGAATTAGAGAGATCTGGAACTGCTCACAGAACTTAATCAGAGGCTCATATTCGAACGAAGTAGCATTATCAGTGACAATCCTGCTGGGACAACCAAATCTGGCTATGATATCTTCCAGGAAGCTGATAATAACTTTGTGCGATGCACTTCTGGTGGGGACAACTTCTATCCACTTGGTGAAATAGTCTGTTGCAGTCAGGATCCATCTATGTTGGCCACTTGAGGGAGGATGGATTTCCCCGATGAATTCCAGCCCCCACTGTTGAAAGGGTGTCGAAACTACTATGGGATTTAGTGGCAGAGATTTGAGCTGCTGCTTTCCTGAGAACTTCTGGCATTTGATGCAGGCTCTGATTTCTCTGCAAACGTCAGCGAATAAAGTGGGCCAATAATACCCAGCCCTGAGGATTTTGTGAGCTGTGGTCTTCCAGAAATGATGCCCCCCACAAAGGCCACTATGAAAATAAAACATAACTTTTTGGGCTTCTTGTGGATTCAGGCACCTTAAAAATACCCCTAGAGGGTCCTTCCAGTACAAGGCTTGGTCAATGAGGCAATATCTGACTGCCTTGAGCTTTAAATCTCTCGCCTTACTCTTTCCCATTCCATAAAGAGGTTTCAACTCTTGCAGAAAATACAAGATATCTCTATACCAGGTGCATTCTGGTAGCGATAAGTCACCTTGAGAACCTTTGTTGGACGATTCAGCTTGCTGATTTTCTGAACAAGCATTGATGAAGTTGATCCCCAAGGCTTTGAAATTGGATTCAACCAGCAGCTTGGCTAAACCCTACCCCTTTATCAACTTGGTGGGCTTAATCTCCAGATCAAACTCAAGGATCTTAGCAATCCATTTACCTCTTCTCCCATCTATGTCGAGTTGTACAAAGATGTCCTTCACAGAGGCCGAAGGAATGTATGCGGTCACTTTTGAGTGCAAGACATAGACTCTGAAAGATTTGATGGATTTCACCAAGGCATAGGCCTGTTTCTCCATGATTTTGTACCTGATTTATGCATCTCTTAATGATTTGCTAAAGAAGGCAATGGGTTTCTCTTGCCCTCCCTCATTTTCCTGCAATAAGACCGTTGCTACTATATCAAAAGAAGCGAAAGAAAAGACTAGGAAATCTTTGGAATAGTCAGGACTAATCAACACAGGTGCCTCAGTCAATGCCCTTTTTATTCAAACAAAAGATTCCCTGGATTCAGCAGTCTATTTCACTTCATTCCCCTTTTTTAGCATGGTTGTGATGTGTTTCACCAGCTCAGCAAAATTTGAGACGAACCTCCTTAGAAAGTTAATCTTTCCTAGAAAGGCTTGGACTTCTTTTTTAGACCTGGGAAGTGATAGAATCTGAAGTGCCTCTACTCTGCTGGGATCAATTCTCACTCCTTTTGTTGATACTATATGACCTAACAATTTCTCCTCCTTCATAGCAAACAAAGAGTTTTGGGGGTTTAAGGAGAGGACAAACCTCCGACACTTCAAGAACACTTTTCTCAGATGACAGCAGTGCTCTTTTTCATACCTGGAGAAGACTGTGATGTCATCCAAATAGATCACCACAAACTGATCTTTTTCCCCAATGAAGGCTATATCCATGGCTCGTTGAAATGTTGCTCCTGCATTCATCAATCCAAAGGGCATTTTGACATACATGAATGTGCCCCAAGGAGTGGTGAAGGCCATTTTTTCTCTGTCCTCGGGCATGACTGATATCTGGTTATAACCAGAAAAACCATCGATCATGGTTATCCCAGATGCACCAGTCACCCTCTGCAATATGTGTTCCATGTTAGGCAGGGGATAATTGTCGTTCTTTGAGCTCCTGTTCAGGTTCCTGAAATCAACACAGAGCCTGATTTCTCCACTTTTCTTTCTTACCGGGACCAAATTGGCCACCCATTCAGAATATCTCAAGGGGAAAATGATTTTGGCATCTAACAACTTCTTCACTTCTTTTTCCATGACAGGCAACAACATAGGATTTATTTGTCTCAGCTTTTGCCTAAATGGTTTAGCCTCTTCCTTCAGTGGGATCTTGTGTTCAATGACAGATGTGTCATATGTCTTGAGGTCTTCATAGGTCCATGCAAACACATCAGCAAATTCTCTTAATAACTCGGTATATTCGGCCCTATGTTCTCCGGTCAAACTGCTCGACAACTTGACAAACTTAGGCTCCTCCTGTGTACCAATGTTGCACTCAATTGTGTCAACATATTCATCTAAAACCCTACCCTTTACTGCCACATCATTCCCATCGAACAATCTTTCTAAAGGGACTAGTCCCCTCGGAATGTGATTGCTAGGTAGATGAATAATCTGGTGATTAGCAATTTTATTTGAAAATACCTCAGGGCAGGGGTGACCTTCAAGGTTTGAGTCCTGGTCAATGTGCAACTCATAAAATTCGTCGAGATCCTGCAGAAAATTCTTGATTTCAAGATCATCTTTGAATACCTTCCAATGTCTGACATTGTCTGATACAGCTGGCCTATATTTTATCTCAACATCGTATTTTTTCTTAGGCGGCAGAGGGATTCTGAACAGACTCGCCGAAATGGCTAAGAAATCAGCCAAAGCATTTTTCTCCCTTGGAATGAAAGAGATGTTGAAAGCTGAGAAGAAATTTTCAATTGAGTCCCACACCTCATTCCTATAGCTCCTGAGCCGAGGATGCTTGGCTCGATAAGCATTTTTGACTTGCTGAATAATTACCTCAGCATCTCCAAACACTGCTATCTCCTCTATCCCCATCTCCTTTGCGGCTCTTAAACCCAGAACCAGAGCTTCATACTCTGCCACATTGTTGGTAGTTTCAAATTCCATCTTGTATGACAGGGATATAGTCTCTTGAGAGGGTGACATGAAAACCACTCCAGTGCCGGCGCCTTCGCTAGAAGAAGCTCTGTCAAAAAACATTTTCCACATGGAGGTGTTTGGAGGAGGTGTCCCGTGATCAAATAAGGATTGTTTTCTGATTTGGAAAGGGGCTTTAGGAGCATCTGTGATCTGCAATAAACTAGACCCCAAATCAGTGTCTAGTGCAAAGATGGGATGATTGGTGAGGTTTGCTTCATCACTGACAATATAGGCTAGTTGGGCTTCTCTGTACAACCTCCTATGTTCCCCTCCAAAGACTGGAATAATAACATATGTGAGATCCATATGTAGTGTTCCCCCAAGATTTTTAATCCAATATCTTGACAGCAGCATGCCAAACTTGGGAGGAACGTCAGCCACTACAATGTCCATGACCACACTCTTCATTGGCAGCTGAAAAAGAGAGACCACCAAGTCTTTGATGACTCCAAGACATTGCACCCTCCTTGAATCAAAAGAGTAMAAATCATGATAAGCCTTTGTCACTTCCAGTCCCAATTCTTCCATGACTATTTTGGGCATAAGGTTATGGGAAGCCCCTGAATCCATGAGGCAATTATGTAGCACTTTATCATGTATATTCAGGGATGTGTAGAAAGGGGGGGATGAATCATCTCTATCTTCTACCATGGGACCTAGGACGACTGTTGGCTTTTCATATTGGAGATTTATTGAGTCTGTGGAGGGATTGGGGGGGCTCAGATTGTAGCAGCTTGGAGAGGAACCTTTTGAAATCTTCATTTTTCACTAGTTCAGATAGGGGTACATGAATTCTAATCTTCTGAATCTCATGCTCAAAACTAAAGGAGGAGAGAGACTTAGGAGCTTCCCTTACCTCGGAGACAGGTTCCTTGGCTGCTGGCGAAGCATTCTGAGTTTTTTTTTCTGTAGTAGTGGTTGTTGCAGCTTTAGTAGGCCTTTCTGCTATAAGGGGTTGATCCTGGCAGTCAACAATATCATCTTTCTTCTTTGACCGGAGATGGTATTTGTTAGGGGCATTGTTGGCCTTATCTCCTTTACCCAACTTGTTGATTTGGACACTCATAAGGGATTCTTCATATGCATATTGAGTCAAATGGGGAAAAGGGGAGGTGTCTTCAATGCAATGAATTTCAGGGTCAAGTTCTTCTACCTCCTCTCCTTCCTCATGAGAAACTATGTTGTTTTGGAGAGGGGTTTGAATCCTCTAATCATCTCTGTCTCTGCTCCTTTGTTCCCTTGGGGAGGCCTGTGGCACATTGTTACCAGGCCTCCTGAAACCTCTGTTATCAGTATTCTGGGGATTTTTGTACACGGGGTTCCCCTCTAATTCCCACTTTTCCATCCTATCCGAGAGATATTTCAGCACTTTAGTTACCTCATCCATTTGAGGAGGAATGGGAGAGGAATAGAATGAGGAGGCTTCAGCTCTCCTCCTGGGTATGTCTCTGTCATCCTTACCCCTGAGTCGATCAACAACCAATATATTAGACTCTACTTCTACAACCGTGTCCTGTATGTGCGCCAGAGTGGTGGCTCTCCTTTCCCTCAATAGAAGGCAGAAATCAGGATCAAAAGTGCTAGCATAAGTGATCTTTGTAGAGGCTTCTGAGGGTTTAATCTCAACAGGGATTTTATTGTACATTTTGTTAAATCTTTTGGAGAAGTCAGAAACGGACTCTCCTTCATTTCTCTTCAAAGATCCAAACTCTATCATGTAATACATGAAGTCCTTTTTGTCTCCCCACTATCTCAAAAAGGCATTATCCAGAGCCTCAATCCCATTAATAGATCCAGGAGGCAAGGCCCTAAACCATTTTCTAGCCTCACCTTCAAGGCTATGGATGAAAATCCTCATCCATACATCTGCATGCATGATAACATGATCGTCTGTAAAACTGTAGAAGGCTTCAAGGTGTTCTTCTGCAGTTATGCCCCCCTCGCCTATAAACTTGGGTAGTTGCTTGAGGTAACCATCTACTGGGAGGGAATTGAGAGGCTGAGGTAACACAAGGGGAGCATACCTAGCGGCTATAATAGCCTCCATTCTGGTCATAGGTGGATTTTCTCCTGCCATAGGAATATTAGGTGGAGGAGAACTCAAAGGAGAAAGAGTTCGAGAAGGGGATATCGGGAATGAGCTTCCAGGAAACAATGGGAGATTTAGGAAGAAGGCTAATGGGCTTGAGTCAACATATGCTTCTCTCTGTGCAGAAGTGGCAACAGTAACAAGAGGAGGCGTGGAAAAGATAGGAGTGGGGAAGTATGCTATGGTCTTGGGTCCATGCCAAGGTATAGCTTCAGGGGAAAGGGGAGTGACAAGGATTTCTCCCTCCAATCCCAGACTGAGAGGGGAAAACTCAGCAGGAACACTCCCGAAATTCAGGAAACGGGAAACTTCAAAAAAATGTCTACTAGGAAGCTGAGGAGAAGAAAATGGAGTTTCTACAGAAGGAGATGGCGGATTACCTGGTTCGGCGGTGGAAGTTTCTCCTTCAGAGGCCTTTCCTTTTCTGAAAATCACCTCTAGATCAGCTACAGGTGTAGCTAGAGGCAGTTGTGGCTGAGACCGTGTGTGTCTGCCTCTGAAATCCACAACTAAAACAACAGGTTCGCTCCAGTGGAGTCGTCACAATGGAGTCGCCATGTGCACAGTAGCAATCTTCAAAGGCTCTGATGCCTGAGGCATCTTCATAATCAGAGGCTCAATGTCATTCAATCTCGGGGAAAATTTTCAACTTCGTCCCCGACAACGGTGCCAGAAATGTTGGCGTTGGAAGTCACTCCTGGATTGCAGCAGGAGCAGAGCCCAACGCCCATCAGTTTTATGTCATGATTTGTTTTAAAGTGGTGATCGAATGGATAGAGACTCAAGAAGATATCACTCTAACTCAGAAAACCGGGCTTGGTATGTAGAAAAACAAAGGAGGTCTTGATCTAACTTCCGTCAGTGAGTTGATTATAAAATGAGCAGATGGAAGACTTAGTGAGATGAGTGAGCCAGAATACTTTGGGCATTAGGCCTTTCAGCAACTTGAGGAGGAAAAACTCAGAATACAAGATCCTCTTGTTTCAGAGTTTCGGGGAACTGAAGGGTGACTTGACTGGAACTTTCAATTCCAAATCATTCAGCGTTGAGAAAATACAAGAATTGATTAGAAATGATACAACTATTACAGTGATCCAACATACATCATCCTATAACAGTCGCAACTCGATTGGATCCTCCAATTCCGAGTTGTTCTAACACAATGTACACAGAGAGATGGAAAGAGGCTGACATTCATAAGGCAAGAAGTCTCGAGTGTCAATACATAACCAGAGAAACCAGTGCTTCATCGAAACTTTACAATCGGGATCCTAGATCAACCATAGATACTTACAAAAATGGAAAAAATGTCTACATATACTCCTCCACTTTCGCCCAGCAGAGGCGTCTCAAGATTTTCAAGGTGTGGCATCTCCTCAGTCAAATCTGGCCTGAACTCCTTTGTCAGACGTCACCTTAACTCTGCATGGCCTTTGCAGGGGAGGT
>ML834184.1:25925-50234 GCA_009831015.1 Picea engelmannii | reverse complement strand
TTGTTTCATACCATCCTAGAAAAAAGAATGTTTGACTCGGTCATATGTTTTGGTGAACCCTGAGTGCCCCACTGTGGGTGTAGCATGAAGCTCAGAAAGTACCGTGGATTTGAGCTTGGATTGTTTACTTAAATACAAGTGGCATTTGTATTGAAGCTCATCCTGGAGCCAGGAGTACCCTAGGGGAACCGGAGCCTTGTTATGCAGTTGTTGGATTAGATGAAAACTTTTGGGATCTTGAAGCCATTCCTGGTGCACAGCCTGGAGCCAATCGGGTACAATGAAGGAAAGAGTAAAAAGGGATCCTTCATCTTCATATTTTCGGGATAGTGCATTCGCCACGACATTGTCTTTGCCCTTCTTGTAAATTATCTCATAATCATATCCAAAGAGATTATTCACCCATTTTTGTTGCTCCTGGGAGGAAATGCATTGTTCAAGAAAGTACTTGAGGCTTTGATGGTCGATCTTAATTTGAAAGCATTGCCCCAAGAGATAAGGATGCCACATCTCAACGGCATGCAGAATCACCAACATTTCTTTTTCATAAATGGGTTTGCCCAGATTCCTTTTAGACAGGTGCTTGCTGGTGAAGGCCAAAGGTTGACCCTCTTGCATAAGGACAGCGCTAATGCCTTTCCCTAAGACGTCACATTCCAACACAAAGGTCTTTGTGAAATAGGGAAGGGCCAAAACCGAAGTGGTGCACATGGTCGTCTTCAAGGTTTGAAAAGCTTGAGCAGCTGCTAGAGTCCAAGTGAAAGAGTTCTTTTTTAGGAGAGCCATGAGAGGTGTTGCAATCTTTCCATAGTTCTTAACGAACTTGTGATAATAGCCTGTTAGGCCCAAAAATCCATGCAAACTTTTGAGAGTCTTTGGGTGTGACCAGTATTGCATAGCTTCAATCTTTTTTGGGTCCACCCTGACGCCATCCTTTCCCACCAAATGACCCAAGTATTCTACTTATGAGGCACCAAAAGCACATTTGGACTGTTTCAAGAAAAGTTGGTGCTGAGAGAGTAGGTGGAGAACTTGATCCACATGAGTAAGATGGTATGTCCAGGTTTTGCTATATATGAGGATATCATCAACGAAAACTAAGACAAAATGACAGAGAAAAGGGTGGAAGACATGGTTCATGAGGCTCTGGAAGGTGGAGGGGGCATTACACAAGCCAAAGGGCATGACCAAAAACTCATAGTGGCCCTCATGAGTGTGAAAGGCGGTCTTGGGAATGTCAGCCTCTTTCATACGTATCTGGTGATAGCCCAAGCAAAGATCAAGTTTGGTAAAGAATTGGGCGCCACTCAATTCTTCCAGGAGGTCATCAATGACAGGAATGGGAACTTTATCTTTGATGGTCAGTTTGTTGAGAGCACGGAAGTCATGACACATTCTCCAAAAACCTTCTTACTTCAGTACCATTACGACCAGAAACGAGTAAGGGATTGTACTAGGATGGATGATGCCTGCAGTAAGGAGTTCCTGGACCATTTTTTCAATTTCATTTTTTTGTGAAAAGGGGTGGCGATATGGACGGATATTAGGCGTAAGACTTCCTAGGACAAGGGGAATGGAATGATCATGAACACCGCGGGAAGGAGGGAGTCCTTGGGGAGTGGAAAATACCATTTGATGTTTAGAAAGGAGGGCTTGGAGGTCTTGGGGCACTGGGGGTGTCTTTGTGGATTGTATGGCGTGGAGTTGGGCAATGACACCAGAATGACCTTTTTTTTAGTAGTTTTTCCATGCAATGAGAACTGATGAGAATTGCATGGCCTCCTTGGTCGAATTGCATGGTTAATTTCTGAAAATCCATGAGAATGGGACCCAAAGTCCTTAGCTAGTCTGCACCCAACACAATGTCGCAACCGCCCATGTCAATAGAAAACATATGGGATTTTAGGTGGTAGTCAGCGATTTGGAGATGCACATTTTCACAGTGCCTACAAAATTTCATAGAACCACCATTGGCAATCATGATTTGGAAATTGTTGATAGCATGGATGTAGCAATGGGTTTCTTGGGCAATGTGGCGATGAATAAAATTGTGGGTGCTGCCACTATCAACCAGAATGATGACTTTTCGGTGCTTGATGTAACCGATTAACTTGAGGGTTTGGGGGGCAGAGAAGCCAGTGAGAGCATTGAGGGAAATGATCGGTTCCACTTCGGGAGGGTCGGAGGGAGCATTTATGTCAGTGATTTTTGGTGACTCGGGCATAAGGGGAGTGTCAACATCCTCTTCCGGAATATCCTCAGAGATGGCCATAAAAATCTTTTGTTCCTTACATTTTTGGCCTGGGAAATATTTTTCATCACAATTATAACAGAGGCCTTTGATTTGGCATTCAGTCATTTCATCCCTGGTCAATTTTTGGATCTTTAATGGGGTGGAGGGAGTAGTGGGGTTTACTAGTTTAGGGCGAGGGATAAAGGAAGGCTTACGGTTTTAAGAGGAAACAATTTGTTGTGCTTCTTTAGATTTTTAGTAGCCTCCACCCAAGTCGTAGGTTGAGCCATGAGGACATGGGCCCGAATCTCCTCCATGAGGCCATTAAGAAAACACTCTTGAAAGAAAGCATCAGTCATGCCCTTTGTTTGAAAATCTAGGCGCTCAAATGTAGCTATGAAGTCTTCTATTGTTCCTAATTGCTTCAATTTTTTCAAACGGCCCAAATGGTTGGTGTCAGTGTCAAAGCGTTCATAAAGATCAGTCACAAATTGGGTCCAAGCAATATACCCTTGAAAGGAAGTTTTTCTCCATTGCCACCATTGCCAGCGTTCTTGATCTAGATGGAGAACACCATACCGAAGTTTGGCCAAGTCATATGTAATGTTGTAGAGAGAGAAATAATGTTCTATTTGGGTGACCCAACCAGTGGGGTCTGAACCATCAAATTTGGTTACATCCACCCACGAAAGGCGTATGTCCCATTGAAAGTGATGGGGCTGAAAGGAATGGGAAGAAGTTTCACCTTCAGTCTTTGTATGTGCATCAGGAAAAGAGTCATTGGTAGGGATCTTGAGTTTGGTGCAGAGTGATGCAAAGACAGATTCAAGCTAGGTGGTCAGTTCGTGTTTGACTTTCACCATTGCAGACTGCACAGATGCATTTACGGATTCATTTATGGTGGTATTGATGGATGTATCATGGGAGGAAATAGTAGCACCGAGTTGTTGCACTTCTTGTTGGGTCTCTAGGAAACTAGATTGCAAGGTGTTGAAGCAAGACTCCAGTTCTTGGCTATGGGTATGGGCCATGAGGATGGGTGAACTGAAAAGGGAGTGGTCGGGGTCAGAAATTTTTGTAGAAAAATGATATGGATGAATGTGATAAGGGAGAAGAGATGAATCTAATGGAATAGGTCTCAAATAATGGTGGATTTTTTTTATTTAGTTTTTTTTTACAAATGTGGGGTTATACTTCGGTCTGAAGAATGCTGCAATGCTGAAATCCCCAAATTCTTAACCAGAAATAAATGTGTATTTACTTGGCGACCTGAACACAGATGCGCGGAAATAGATCTCGCTGGTTTAATTTGTTTATGTTTATGTTTATGTTCCCCAAGGGTTAGGTATTCAAGGGTTCTATAGACAAGGGTTTGCCCTATGCTATAGCTCTCTGATATATGTGCAGGGTCCAACAATAGTACTCGACCCAATATCTCAGGGCACTAACTAAGGAGGATAGACCGTACCCTTAGTCGTACTACCCGACTACCCAGGTACTAGAGAGTATCTTCTCGAGTGTTTTTCTCGGTGACACTATAGCAGTTCAATGGCCAATAGGTTTATCTAAAGAGGGCTTCAGGAAATCTAGGCCGATCCATACACAGGTGTTGTCTGATGCGCTACGACTCGAAGGGGTACCAACAGGGGTTACAAGGGTGGCCAACAGATGTGCGCTTAAGAACCACTTGTATTTCCTGCGTGTATGAATCCCTCAACCACGGGTTTATGCACGTAACGACAGATCTTTGTGGCTTAAATACGTCGGAATACGTCTCTACCCTGGAAAAAAAATACCCACAATTTCTGCCAAGGAAAGTTCTCTGATACCACTTGCAAGATACCAGATCTAATAAATACGCAAAACAGAAATAAAATGCTAGGAATGGCAGAATAACAGTAATATAACCAACATAATCATCCACAATAACACATAAATAATATGAGAACAACAACTGAAATAGCACTTTGATTCAGGAAGCAATGTTCACAAGCCTCTTCGAGGGGGCAACCTCCAATCGAGCAGCGCTCTGTTACAATAATCTCCCAGCTAGGGTTTTCATACCCTCAACCCTTATTTATACTAAATATGTCTATTAAGAGAAGCATCTAGAGGAATATCCTTCTAGAAGCGGAAGCTTCTATTAGGTCTTCTTACATCCACCTTATTCTATTTTATTGAAAGACCTTATTAATATTGACCTTTATTACATCCAAATACATTGATTTACCTATGTGTGGGTTAGGACCTTAACAGGTACACTGGCCAGTGCCACAATTATTTGGATTAATCAGGGCATCCATAGACCAGTTGGAGCAAAGACTCTAGGAGGTCGAGAGATCCGTCGAGATTGCAAGGAAAGAAAAATTTGTGACGCACACATACAGAATGCAGGAAGCACATGACAAAATTAAAGTCCAGCACAAACTGGAAAAAGTGCAGGAAAAACTTGTTGAGGCTTGGTCAGAGATTCAGAATGTCGCGCCTGAACTACCCAAGGCTAGCGATGTAAGTGAGCCAGAGAAACAGATTGAGTTGTTACAAGAAGCATGGACACACCTCGCCAATCGCACTGACCAGCTCCAAGTGAAGCTACAACAGGTCCAATAGGAAGTAGAACAGCAGCCTCAGCTACTCCAAGAATAGATGCAAAAGATAATATTGCAAGGCAACAATGCTAGAGCAACACTGCACAAGCATACAACAAACTACACCAAAATCTTCAGAGAAGTCTGTGACTGGATGGGCATCATCACTCTATGAAATCAGGTCTTAGAGGAGGTTTGCACAAAGATCTAGGTGTTGAATGAATAATTTGTGGTCACAATGGACCCCATTGACCAACAACAAAAGTTCGACCAAATTCAGCAGGTTGACAACAAACTAAATACACTCTATGAGGTACAGTACGTAGACAAGAAAGATATGCGCGATTTTTGATCGGTAATTCAAACCACCTATATGAAAATGCATCAAATTGACACAACAGATGATTTCGAGTGGAACTCATTGGTTGTGGCCAAGCCAAAGGTGTACAGCAAAGAGATGACCCAACAGTTCCTTGCAGAAGCATCACTCCTCACCCAGAAATGGCATGACAAAGTTGAAATCTTTCATGGAGTAAAGCATAGAGCACTAGAGTTGGTACCAGAATTGGGCCCTTTGTTTGAGGAGGTAAAGGAAGAAAAAGCACAAATAGAAGAGCCCAAAGAAGAAGAAAATATGGACAAGGGAAAACAACAGATGCTCCTGGAGGATGTGAAAGAACCAAGAACTTAACATGAGGACGAGTCAAGGATTGTGGTCGGAGCCTGTTGGGCCCTTTGTTTTGATAATTACCCTTGTTGTGCAAACTCCATTAGAGGTTGGAAGAAAGAGAAATAGAAAGAAGTTGCGGAAGCCAATGCAACGCCAACAAAGAAACAAACGGTTGCAACAGAACAAGAAGGCATGAAAACCAAGAAGGAAGACACAAACTAGCTATATATATAGGACCAAACACAAATAAAAAAGGGTTGTTGTCGTTATTATTGTTGTTCACCTGTTCAGTGGTTCTTCGTTCTGTAATTGGTTCATTAGATATTGAGTTAGTCAGTTGGGTTGAAGTGAGTCGGGTTGGTCAAATTCACCCAGATTTTGGGATTAGCTGTTGATAATTGTTGTAGGTTGAGAAAAGACACATCTGAGTCTGTAATGGATTAGAACTACCAACTAGAGGATTAGAGCTCTGTGACATGGGTCTAAGAGCCAAGAGTCTGTACTAATCCCTACTATGTAATTCTGAGTTTGTAATCAGAGAAAGATCCTAAAGATAATGAGAAGCAGGACCGAAATTCAAAATATGTTATGTATTTACATTCTTACTTATGCATTACAATAATTCCTTTATGGTTTATGAGTTCTATTTGACGGTTCAACGTTTGAATTCTTGCTCGCAACGTAAGTAGGTTGGATTCCTGCATTTATATGTTTCAGATCTGTTAATATCTCTTACGCAAGAACAGGAATGAGTTTTGACTGCTCTATGGATCCTCTTTGGTCTTCTCCCTACCCTTCCCTATCTATCTGTCTCAGCAGCACTTCGGGTGAGACTTCTTCTCTTTAGAGGAGATGAAAATGACAATGCTCTATACTACATGGTACCTTTTGTTGGTAACCTAAGAAGGACCTTGGTCTAATCAAATTCGCACCAACACCTGCCACACTATTTTTGTCGTGAATCTTCTCTATCAATAATACCTCCCAAATAACCTTTCACAAATGGATATTCAATATGCTCAAAGATCATACTCATAAGAGACTAGATCTCTATTATTTATACTTCTCCAAGTAGCTTCCTCTAGGGGTTATATTCTAACCAACTTACCCAACTTATTTCTTTTGGGGCTAACCCACTTCTAACAACTTTGTCTACTTACAACCACTTTATCCACAAATAGTAAACTCTCCACTTCTCATTGCAATTAATTTATTTTTAATTTTTTCTTGTTGCAACCACTTAACCCATGACTAACCACTTTGACTAGTCAACTTATTCTAGGAGATTCTAGAATAATTTGACTTCTTTGACCTTATTGACTTCTTTGACCTTCTAGGGGATTCTATATAACTCATGAGGGTTCTCCAAATTCACATGGCCATAACTCTCTAACTATGAGGAGTTATGTGACGTTCCACATATCACCAGAAATAGCATGACATATACTATCCATATGGAATAGTTTCTCCTACAAATTCACTGATCTTCATTAAATTATTCATCAATCAAACTTGGGTTCCCTAACCACATTTCTAGGTTACTCAACCACCTAACCATTTGTACTTCACAAAGCATCTTCCAGTGAGGGAATTCACCATAAGGGGACCACTTTGAGAACTGTATCCAAGAACGTCTTCCCATGAGCGATTTCACCATAAGGGGACCACTTTGGAGTTTATCCATTTGGTTCTTCCTATCAACCATGACATGACATCAATGATACAACTCCCTTTAATATCAACACATCATTATGACACCACTTGACATCAACCCTTTGATAAGAATTACATCAATGACCATATAACTAATAATAAATATATCAATGATACAAACACATCACTATGACAATACTTGACATCAACCCTTTGACATTAATGACAACATATTACAACAATATCCCCCTTTGGCATTGATGGAAACACCAACATTGATGTCAACACCAATCATTCATGGCAACATGTAGACATGCAAATTCTCTTCATCAATAGTCATCTCAATCACATCAATTTGATTGTCTCTCCCCCTTTGACATCAATGGAAAATGGAAGTTCTCTCCTTGGGGTTGTTCCCCTTTCTAGATTCATTTGTGCTTCCTCTAAATAATCTATCCCCCTTTGAACAAGGGATATCACTCTGATGCAATGCTGAATACATATCTCTCATGCTCCCCCTATGACCATCGCTCCTCCTAGAAACATGCCTTGGTGATATCTCTCCAAGAATCTATCTCTCTATCCTGCATCTGATGAATCTCTTCTACTTGAATCATGAGAATAATAATAACTCCCCCTATGGGTATGTCTCCCCTTATCTTCTCTACAAGATGAACAATATTATTCTATTGCAATCTATTTTTTCTACAAATGTTACTGCTCAACCAGAATATAGATGAACTTCTCAAGAATGATATTCTCTTCCTATGATGATCCTTGGACCTGTCCATGCATCAAACTCATTCCATACCATACTTCATGAAGAAAAAAGATATGTCAACTGTGAATAGAGAATCATGAACAAAACATCAACCATGTACATCTTGTGGCATATCATGTGGCATATCATTTGCCAACCATGCACATCATCACCATGCAATAATATCTCATCACTAGAGTATATATGCAAAGAATATGTGCCAGAAAGTGTATCAAGCATATATCAGTATCATCAACAAATGCCTTTGTCAATGTACCAATAGCATTGTCAACATGCCAACCATGTGCCTCAAACAAGTGTCATATCACATATGATATGCCTCTATCATAAACCAAGTGCCACAAACCATTTTTCAAGATATGTATCTCAACCATCAAGCATCAAATAATGTACCAACCAAGCACCACAACAAGTGTCTCAACTATCACATGCATCATGTATCAAAGTATATGCTTAAACACTCAACCATATGTCATCATCATGCATACATCAAACATAAATGCAACCACATAATCATGAAAACGTGTAACAAACCACGTCAAACCCTACAAAACATATTTATATCATCAAATTATGTTGCAACTCATCTACATAGCCTTCTTTTCCAAGGATTTTACGACATATATGTGGCATGTTACACATAAATCTCCCGTATGCACATAAACTTTCTATATGTCACCTTGTGTATTTGTGTGACTTCTTCCATAGGAGCCCATGTATGCTTCAGAAAATTTCAATCTTGATCTTGCCTCATGGATTCCTTTCTATTATGGTTGCTCAGTCTTCTTCACCCACTTCTGAAGGTGTATCAGTTTCTCAGAACTTGATCTCTGAGCTTCCAACTTTTCAGCATTGCCTTCCTTCCTAGATTCATGTGTTCTTCTTGTCATGTTATATGAAGCACTCTTCATGGAATGTCTTCATGTGTTCCAGCAATCCTGGGATTTTTGGCCAAACCCATTGTAGCTATGGCATCTCATGGTGTGATGATGAGTAGCAATGTGTCTCACTTGATTACATCTCCAACACCTTAGGGTGTTATGAAACCTTCCATTATCTTTCCTTACATAATGTCTGCAATACAAATATTTGTGACCATATTCATTACATGAGTTGGAATGATCATGAAAGACATTTTCATACCTTTGTTTTGGTGTCCACCTTGAAGGTGTCTCTCTTCTAAATTTGCTTTCAGGTGTAAACATGGCTTCTTGATGTCTTCCTTTCTTTTTTCTTTTGAAATTTTCCTTTATTTGTGTAGATGGTTGACCTGCAGCATTGATTCCACATTTTGAGAATGAAGGACTTACCTCATGCTTCTTAGAAGTGCTAGCTTCAAGGTGAGAAACTTCCTTGTTGTATCCAAGACCTGATTTATCATGTGAAGATATTTGGCTATCTAGGATCTCACCCAATATTGTTGAGTTGTTCATGAACTTGATGTGAGTGTTTGACTTCTCTACTTTCTTTCTAAGATCAACAACTTCAGCATCCAACTTATGGCATGACTCTTCCTTTTCATTTATTTGATTTTTCAATAGTTTCTCTATACTTTTGGCTTCTTCAATTTGGGTCTTCAGATTAACATTAACTTCAATACTTTTGTTGAGCCCATCATCTACCTTCTTCTTTTCTTCTGCTTGATTAATTATTTTATTTTTTAGTCTTTTGATCTCTTCTTCCTTTTCTTCATGTTCTTTGAAAATTTGTTTTAGTTCCATGATATGCTTTGGGTACTTTTCTAAGACTTCATTCATGCATTTTTCAAGATACTCAAGAGAAATTGACTAATGTCAGATTTCCATGCTAACATCATCTAACTCAAATAAAACTTTTTTTTTTAACTTCAACAACTCTTCTTCTTCATCTACACAAACTTGTACTATATTTTCTTCTTAATTTGTAAGAGAACATTCAACTTCACTAGGAGTATTGTAACCAGAAAAATTTGGAGAGTATTAACCTCCATTGTCCTTGATGGAATTGTCTTCTTTGTCTTGATATAACTTCTCTAGCTTCAACCATAGATTATTGGTGGAAGTACATTGTTCATGCTTTCTTTCATGGAACTTGAGACTCCATTGAAAATGGTCTTGAGAGATAATGCATCATTCTTATTTTCTTCCTTTTGAGCTGCAAACTTTGACTTATTCTTAAAGGGAATTGATCCACCAATGGTTTCTTTCTAAACACCTGCTCCTTTTTCCTTCAAATGCCCTTTCATTTATGTTTTCAATGCTGAATAATTTGTCTCATCAAATATTGGAACTTCATCATCCATTTGTGTGCCCATGGATCTCCTTCAAGATTGTAAGACTTGTAGTGAAGGCCTGCTCTGATACCAATTGTTGGACACATTGACCACACTGAGAGGGGGGGGTGAATTGATGTGAGGATCTTTTTACAACTTCTTACAAAAATTTAGTTAGCCATAACCATTCACAACATTATTACTCATTAATTATATTCACACTTAGTTTCTTGCATGAAAACATATCCCAATGACATATATTAACAATAAAGAACTATTCACCATCACAATAAAGAACACAAACACCATATATATATATATATATATAAGTTTCTTTTGTATTATAGACTACAATCCTTGGAGTTTATCAGCACCAATTGAAATGAGCACCAACTCTCAATGCAAGATGCAACCTACAGATCTCAGCACCAACTGAGAAGACGAATCCAATCCTCAAGTACAATGTAATGTTCCCAAGCCAATTTTTTTCCCGTAACCAAGGGTTGTTTAACTGTTTATTTGTTGTTTCAATGTGTTGTATAGGTTTGATTCATCAAGTTGCACATTGAGGCTTTATAGTTATAATATCATAGCATGGAGATATATATCTGAGCATATAGCATAAGAAAATTACAATATACAAGAAAATAATACCAATATAGAGCCAACAACTTCAGATCTTACCTTTATTTAGATAATAGAGTGATCCTCATAAAATAGATCTGTAGATCTGGGACAATACAAGGAGAATAATCAATATGGAATAATAGTTTCTCCAACAATGTCCAAAACTAAATATAATAGCCTCCAAAGGCACCACAATCTACTGGAGAAAAGGAACAAGATTAATGTCTTTCCCTTCTATAGTTAGAAACCCCCTCACTAGCTGAGTTGTGCCCTTATTTATGGTTGTAGATGACAAATATTTTGTCATATTTCCTTTAGGCCTCCAAAACTGGTGAAAGAGTAGATCGGGTGATTACAAACCCCTGGGAAAAGTATCAAGTTGAATGGAGAAGACACAATGCCCCAAATGACCAAATTTCTATGATGCAGTGCGCCCTCCTCCTCTAGAAATCGTGTCAAGCACTCAATAAATCATATGTTGAAGAAAAATCCTCTAAAATGGTATAGTAAAGGTGGCATGGGCCTATAAATTATATCCCAATAGGTTTGGCCACCAAAACCTATTCCTCACTCCAAATCGAATATCTTCCCTTGAAACAGTGTGCCCTCCTGCTGGAAATCACCAAGAACTGCGCAGTCCTTCTTCCTTCCCTAGATGAATAACCTGTAAGATGATGTAGAATGGTGGTGGAGGAATATTTCACCTCTGTGACCAATCTTGGATTAGGATAGGTGGGATCTTTCACCACCGAGATGATCTTTAGGGTTTGTTATCCCAAAACCCTCAAAACGTCTTTGGCTCTGGGGCTCAAGAATGCAAGAGTAATAATAATACATAATGAGTGAGAGATGCACCCTCTTTTTATTTTTATACCTTGATCTAATTCTCTGTTGAGTTATTTGACCACCTCATGGGGTTAACTCCTTGTTTTTCCACATGTGGTATTTTACTTTTCTCATTTTTCCTTTTCCCCCAAAGTCAACTTAAAATTATAACATTGTGCTTTGGGGTTTCTTGGTCCCCATGATTCATGAGACTATAGCCTAGTAGGGACAACTAGACTACTAAGTCTCTCACACCCTCTTTATCAAGAGGTGGGGGACATTACAATATCCCCTACTGGAAATTGCTTTCCCACAAGCAATTCTGACCCTATCTCTTGAAGAACATGTTCACTTTCCCAAGTAGAATCCTCTATAGGTAAGTTCTTCCATTTGATCAAATTTCCCCGATGCTCCTCTTCCTTAGACTCTTCTCCCTTATTTCTAGCACTTCCTCTGATATCAATATCAACTATCCCTCCTCATCCAAAGGTGGTAGTTCCTCAATAGGAATGATGTGTTCCCCTATGGCTCTTTTCAAGCATGATACATGAAAGACATTGTGTATCTTGTTGCTTGGGGGTAGATCAATCTCATATGCCAGGGCCTATACCCTTTTGTTTACCTTGTATAGTCCAAAGAAGTGAGGTTGGATATTTTTTGTGCCATTCCTCTTAATAGATGTCTTTCTATATGGTTGGAGCCTTAAGTATACCAAATCACCAACCTCAAATGTGCACTCCACTATTTCCTTATCTTCTTGTACCTTTTTTTTTTATGTTCCCTTTCTAAGTGGTCTTTAAGCTCTCTTGGTATATCTTGACTCTACTGAATCCAATCATGTACCATAGGAGCTCTATTGTCACTGAAAACAATCTCCATGAAGGTGAGGGGATCATAGTTGTATAAGGAAATGAAAAGTGACATACCAATAGACATGTGATAGGTGGTGTTGTAAAAATACTCTCCCAGATGAATCCAGTTAACCCATGCCTTATGTTTCCCTAAAAAATAATTCCAAAGGTATCCTTCAACCTACTTGTTGACTATCTCATTTTGGCCATCAATTTGAGGGTGATATCCAATACTGGGGGTCAAGGTTGTACCTACCAACCTAAGTAGCTTGTACCAAAAGGTTCTCATGAATATGATGTTCCTATCACTCACAGTGGTTTTGGGTAAACCATTAAACCTGGATATCTGTATGAAGAATAAATATACAACCTGTGAAGCGTTGTAACCTGTGGCAATGGCGAAGAAATGAGAAAATTTTGTTAGTCTATCCACAACCACAAAAATGCATTCTTTTCCCTAGACCTTGGGCAATCCCGTGATGAAATACATTGATATAATTTCCCATTTCTTCTCTGGCATGGGGAGAGGTTGCAATAAACATGTTGGATGAGTGTGTTCATCCTTGTTCTCCTAACAAGTGAAGCATTCCTTAATATAGTTCATCACATCCTCCTTCATGCCCTTCCATGTAAATCTCTCTCTTATCTTCCTGTATGTTTTGACAAATCCCTGATGCCCTGCCAATGGTGAATCACGACATGCCTATAACACTTGTCTTTTGAAGGTTGAATCAGGAACCAGGAAGATTCAGCCCTTGTTTTATATGATTTCATCCATAATCTGGAAGTTATCATCATGTACCTTCCCATCCATCAACTCACAAGAAAACCTATTTTTAGAATATTCCACCAAGAGGTGCGCTTTCTAGTCAACTGAGATATTTGTCATAGCATAAATTGAAGGTCTTCTATATAAAGCATCATCCACCACATTATTTTTCCCCTTGACAAATTCAATGTCGAAGTCATAGGCCTGGATCTTGCTAACCCATTTATGTTGTCTTTCATTTAGGTCATTTTGGTCTAAAAAGTACTTGAGTCTATTGTGATTTGTCCTCACAACAAATTTGGCCCCAAACAAGTATTGTTTGAATTTAGAAAATGCATGGATGATGGCTAACACCTCTTTGTCATAAATGGTGTAGAGAAGTTCACGGCCCCTCAATTTTCGGCTCTCATAGGCAACGGGGTGCCTATTGTACATAAGTACTACTCCAATGCCCTCTCATGAGCCATCACACTCCAATATGAAGGGTTGTGAGAAATCTGGTAAAGAAAGTGATGGAAAAGTGGTCATTACCTTCTTCATCCTGTAAAAATTCATATGTGCCTCTTGGATCCACTCAAATGCGCCCTTTCTAGTCAAATCTATCAAGGGTGCGCAAAGTTATGAGAATCCTTTGACACACCTCCTGTAGTAACAACAGATGTCAATAAATCCCTTCAAATTAGTAAGAGTCTTGGGTGTTGGCCAATCAAGTATGGCTTGTATCTTTTCTTAGCGCACCTTTATTCCTTTCACTCCAATGACATGTCCCAGATATAGAACTTATGTCATTCCAAATTCACATTTGGACTCTTTAACATATAAGGATTGTCCCTCCATGACGGCCAAAATATTATCTACATGTTGAAGATGATCCTCCCAAGTTTTGTTATGTATCAACAAATCATCAAAGAAGACCAAGAGGAATTTCCTCAACTGCTTGTTGAAGACATGATTCCTACAATATTGGAAGGTGGTTGGTGCATTAGTTATCCCAAAGGGCATAACTATAAATTCGTAGTGACCATATTGACATCTGAAAGTTGTTTTGGGAACATCTTCCTCCCTCATTTTGATCTGATGAAATCCAAAGTGTAAGTCTATTTTGGTGAATTAGATAGCCTCATGAATTGATGCAGTGCCCCTACCTCAGCAGGTTCTCCTGACCTCCCAGTCAATGGATCTTCAACTTCTCGAGTCGAAATAGCTCTTCATATTCCTGTTGGAACCTCTACGAAACAAATCCACATGTCCTTTTCCGAAACCTCACCCACGCGAACTAGCATCGAGCGCAAGCTTCCTCCACGTGATCATTAGCTATGACCACACACCTATCTAAAAGATGCTTCATGACCTTGGGTCTCGGGTGGTTTTGTTTTGATTCACCCTGACTCTCTCGATACCCAAACTCTGACCAAGAGCTTAGTGCACAGTATATCTTTCCCTTTACTTCCATTGATGTGACCTCCAGCTATGACCTGGGACCCAACACCCAAATGCTTTGGGACTTTACGCTTTGTGAACTCGATAATTATTTCACCTCTTCCCCTGAAGTCTGAGCTCCAAACTCTGCCAATGTCAGATCAACGGTCCATGTCCTTCCATGATCCAATGATCTTGATCTCCTCTTCGTGAACCAAGACTTCGCATTTCAATATTTTGGGAAAGTGGCTCCCTCCTTTCTTCTGACTCCCGATCTCTGAAATCTCCTTCCCAACGAAAGGATCAATGATCATATTTTCTCTCAGATTGACGGATCAAACTATTCCTCCTACTCTTTGAAGTGTTGTATGACTTCTGGCTCTTATCCTCCTCGCAACTCCACTGGATCTAACAGCACACAACTGTCGGCACCTTTCTCCTCAAGGTATCTATACTATCCTTTGAGATTCTTGATGGATCCTTGCCAGATATCTTGGCGTCAAACCTTCTAATCTTAATTCCATGAGGTGACTGCGAACCTCGTCCTTCCTCTGAACTCTCCAAGTCTCTATCCTTCCTAAGCTTGATTCTTGCTACAAACTCTAGGATTCTAAAGAATCATTCACGCACTCCTTGTGACCTTCACGATAACCTCTGGTTATCTGAACTTCGACTCTGTGCACTCCTTGCAACAGAGGTTCTTCAACCTCTCTCTTGAGTTGGAAAATTCTAAGACTCAACCTGGCCTACGCACACCTTGCATGGCTCTATGATAATCTGGCACTTCCGCGGGTATAAGTTCAATGGTATCTCTGTAAATTCTAACCTTGTACAATATCTACTGCAAATTGATATTCAGAAAAGAACAGAAAAATGCAATGGCAAATACAAACATTACACAGAGATTTTTCACCTGGAAACCCAAACCGGGAAAACCAGCATATATTATATTGATACACATTGTATTACATTGTTTACAATACAATATACATATAGGATCCAGCAGCATCCAAAACCCTAACCCAATGACCTGGATTAGTCCAAAACCCTAATTCCTTAACTGGAAATAGAAAACCATCGGCAAAAACCATGTGCCGAAAACCACCTAATATCATGTGGTCTCGGAAATATGTCGGCCCAGCGATAATATGTTGGCCCGAAACCGGGGAAAATATGTCGGCCCAAAAAAAAAAAATCGGGGGCGCTGCACCCCCCCTCTTACCCCCCTACGCGCCCGACGCAGGCGCTCAGACACTACTACTCGTGCAAAGAATATAACACATACCCAACAATCTCTCTTGAGCTTTCTGAGATAAAACTCAGAATCTGTCGACGCACTCCTTGCGGACTTTCACTGCACTCTTGCAGGAATTCTCAGGAAGAGAAACAATTGAAACTTATACTCTCCTCATAGACTTTATACATTCAAAATTAAAACACATTCATAAGCATTGAAATAAATGCATAACAGAAACTGTAAAACAAACTGTAAACATACCATTCAATAGATGCAAACAGTAACCACGATACACCATACAATTGGATTAAAGCATTCTTGTATTAAGTTCAAGTGCTTTGTACATGGATTTCAATAGCAACAACTCTGTGCTCATACAATCCTCTCTTCTACTCCTCCACAGATATCTCTTCTTGCTCTCCAACAATTACAATGAGAATAATCTTACAAAATCCTCATACGAGGGAGTCTTATTGAGTGTTTCCCTCCTACGATTCTAAGCTATCTTATCGAATTAAAGGATAAAATCTACTTATCATTTATTACAATAAATTTCTACAATCGATAGATAAGAGAAACGCTCTATATCTGTATTACAATTTCCCAAAACATTAAGGCAAACATATCTTTCTAGATATTACATTAATGTGCCCCCTTTTGAAATTTAAATTTATTGAAAATGTGTGCTGGTGTATATCCAGTTGTCCTCCACTCGTGCTTTGTTTTGTTGTCGATGCTCCTGCATCATACTCCTCTGGATGAAAAAATTATGGACTCATGTCCATGAGCTCCTGCACCGATTTTCCATGTTTCTGAATATCGACTTCTCTTTCCTAACTGGCATCCTCAATCAGGTGTCCCTTCCATTTTACCAAGTACTCAAAATATGTCTTCCTTCGGGTCTTTTTGCTAACTCTTTGATCCATAATATTTTCCATCTGCGACCTTTTTGCTATAGGCATCTATTTTATCCACTAAATCTCCTTTTGATTCTGTGTTCCTCCTACTTCATCTTCTTTGTAAGGATACAGATCTGCTACATTGAATATGGGTGATATGCCCACATCATATGGCAATTCTATCTCATAAGCATTTGCCTCGAACTTCCACAAAATTTTACACGACCCTATCTTCTTCATCTTCAATTTGTTATATGTTCCCCTTAGGAACCTTTCTTTTCTAAGGTGTGCCAAAAATAAATCTCCCACTTCAAATTGAATCTCTCTTCTATGTTGATCCACTCTGTGCTTGTATTCTTGACTAGAACTCTGCAACCATTCTTTGATTTTTCTATGGAGCTCTTGAATATCTTCTACAAAATCTTCCACTCCAGCGCTCTTGAACTCACTCTTCTCTAAGTATCTCAACTTAGATACTCCTCTTGGCTACATTTCATACATTATCTGAAATGGGCTCTTTCCGGTGCTCATGTTAGGTGAGTCATTGTATGCAAATTCCGCTTGTGGTAGAATATGATCCCACTGGCTGTGATGTTCAGCGATCAAACTCCTCAACAAATTCCCTAACCTTCAATTTACTACCTAAATCTGAGGGTGATATGTTGAACTAAAGGATAAATTCATCCCCAACTTCTTCCACATCATTCTCCAAAAATGACTAACAAACTTGGTATCTCTGTCTGAAACAATACTCTTGTGTAACCCATGAAGTCGAACAATTTCCTTGAAAAATAGATTTGCAATATGTGTTGCGTCACTGGTTTTCTGACATGGAATGAAATGTGTCATTTTGAAAAATCTATCAACTACCAAAAATATGGAATAACATCCTCTTTCTATTCTCAGCAGTCCCAACACAAAATCCATGCTTACCATGTCCCACGGCCTCTCTGGTATTGGCAATTGTTGATACAACCCTGTATTTTGTCTTTTCCCCTTTGCATGCTCGCAAATTCTACATTTGTTCACAAATTTCCTGACATCTGTGCTCATTCCTGGCCATTAATATGAATTGTTTAGTTGCACAAATGTTTTATCATGGCAGAAATGTCCATCCAATCCCCCACTATGTTTTTCCTTCAAAAGGTTTTCTCGCATAGAACACTTCGGGATACACAACTGATTTCCTTTGAAAAACATTTCATCCTAAATCAAATATTCATTCCACTGGCTTCTGTCTCTCAAAATAGGATTTTCACATGCTTCATAAGCATCCTTGAAATCTAAATCATCTCTGTACATTTCCTTAAGGTTGTCAAAACCTAAGGTCTTCACTCGAAACTCCTACAGAATCAAACATCTCCTGCTCAATGCATCATCAACCTTGTTAGAATTTCCATAAATGTGCTTAGTGAAAAAAGTAAAGTTCTTCATGAACTCAATCCATTTTTCATTCCTCTGGTTCAGTTTTTCCTCTCTGGTTATAAACTGTAAGGCTTGGTTGTCTCTATACAAAACAAAATCTTTTGGAACCAGGTTAGTGCCTCCATTTCTTCAAGGCTTGAATAATTCCATAGAAATATTTATCATACGTGGAGTACTTCCCTTTGGTCTCATCCAGCTTCTCACTTAAGTATGCAACTATTCTATTGTCCTTACTCAAGACCGCTCCAATTGCAAATCCACTTTGCGTCACATCTCACTTGAAATGTCTTACTGAAATATGGCAGAACCAAAACAGGTTGTCCAGTTATCTTCTCCTTTAAAAACTTGAAACTTTTATCTTCTTCCTCTGTCCAATGAAAATATTTATGTCTTTTCTTGACTGTATCCATCATCGACGCACAAATCCCACTAAAATTCCTGATGAATTTTCTATAGAAACTGGCTAATCCATGGAAGCTTTAGACTTCAAAGATATTCCTTGGCAATGGCCATTCTTTGATTTCTTTTACCTTCTTTAGATCCAGCTTCAATTCATTCAAAGAGATCACAAACCCCAAATAAATGAGTTATGTCTTCATGAAAAATGATTTCTTTAAATTTATTAGCAACTTCTCTTACTGCAACCTCCTCATCACTGAATTCAAATGTCTCAAGTGTTATTTCCCGATCTTATTGAAGATCATTATATCATCAAGATACACAATTACAAACTTACCAATGAAATATTTCAAGACTTCGTTCATCAATCTCATAAAATTACTCAGAGAATTCGTCAAGCCAAATGGCATGGAAAGCCATTCATACAGTCCTTCATTCGTATTGAATGTTGTCTTCCATTCATCACCTTCCCTCATCTGTATCTGGTGATATCCACTCTTTAAATCAATTTTGGAGAAAAACTTTTCTCTGCTCAAGCAATCCATCAAGTCATCCATCCTGGGTAAAGGAAATATGTACCTGATGGTGATCTTGTTTATAGCCCTTAAGTCTGTACACATCCTCCATCCACCATCCTTTTTCAGACTCAACATTGTTGGCACAATGCATGGAATCAATCTTTCCTAATCAACCCTTTGTCCATCAAATCCTGGACTTGCTTCTTAACCTCTTCATTCTCCTATGACGTTAATCTGTACGCTACTTTGTTTGGTAAACTCGCTCTTGGTATAAGGTCAATGTGATGTCTTATACTCCTGATGGGCGGTAACGAACAACAAAAATCGTCCACTGCTATATCAGCAAAATTCTCCAGCAGTTCCTGAATTTCCTCAGGTAGATCACTTATTGAAGTACTGGTCAAGATGACTCTAGGTTTTCTCACCACAAAAACTGCATTTCCTTCTCCTTCTTGAATTCATCAAGAAGTTCCTTCCCACTCATGAGAAGTATAGTATTTCTTGTTTCTCCTTTCACCTTCTTGTCTTCAATTGGCAGCAAGATATGTGTCCTACCATTCTTCTCCAAGGTATAAGTGTTATTTCTTCCTTCATGAATAACATTTATGTCATATTTTCAAGGCCTTCCCAACAAAAGATAATAGACATCCATGGGAATTACATCACATAAAATCTCATCTATATAACCCCCTATCTTAAATTCAACTAAACATTGTTTAGTGACTATTACCTGATGTCCCTTTTGCAACCACGAAACTTTATACAGGATTGGATGTACAATTGTCTCCAATTCCACCATCTCTGTGGATATTAAGTTATCTGTGCTTCCATTGTCAACTATCACTTTGCATACCCTGTCCTTTGTCTTGCAAGCAGTCCTAAACAAATTGTTCCTCTGGATTGTATTTTCCTCCTCCTTCTCTGGCTTCAAGAGAAATTTCCTCATCATCAAGGATCTTCCACGTTCTGCATATTCTGCCTCAACATTTCTCCTTTGCACCTCTGAAATGTGAGCTCTTCCTCCTTCTTTCTTTCTCTCGAGGCATTCCCAATATTTTTGTCCTATCTTTCCACAGACAAAACACTTTACTTCACCTCCTCTGCCTCTTTCTCTTCCTCTTGATCGAGGAAATTTTTTCCTATCAGCATATTTTATTCTTTGTGAACTTCCTCCCCTTTACGGGTGCTTATGTGGATTATTTTCTTCATCCTTAGGATTTTGTACTCTTTCCTGGGCAACTTCTTTGCCTCTACTCTGAATTCTACCTCTAACCCTTTGACCTTGCTTTCGGGCCAATTTATCTTCTTCTTTCAAAGAAACCTGATAAGAATATTCCACATTTCTAATTGTCATCATTCTCATCTCATCCTGAATCTCATATCTCAGGTCATTCATATATCTGGTGACATTTTCATCATCACTCTCACGATGACCAACTCTGATGTTTAACTTGTAAAAATCCTCTATATGTTCCTTCACTGTCATCCCTTTTTGTCTTAAATTTTTCATTCTTCAAAACAGATTGATTTGATAATCTTTGGGTATGAATTTGGATTTCATCTTGGTGAACATCCTATCCCAGCTCTTAATTCTTTGATTTCCTTTGCAACGTCTGTCAGCCTGCAATTCATCCCACCACAGTGTTGCATGTCCTTTCATTCTAGTGACATCGTGCTTAACTTTCTTATCTTCTTCAACATCCTCATAGTCTAAGTATTTATCTAGATCTCTAAACCAATATAGGAGCTCCTTAACGTCCAAGTTTCCTTCATACATTGGGATGTCCAACCTTGCTCTGGCACCCATCTTTGCAACATCTTTTAGTAGACGTTCCTCTGCAGCATCCTCAGCTACAGCTTCTTCTGCTCCTTCTTTGTTCTCGCTTTTATCCTCACTGATATCTCCGGTATCAGGTGTTCGTCTCTGTGTTGTCTCCATAGAATCTAATCAAGCATGAAGTTCTCTCATTTCCCTTTCCACGACTGGATCAGGTAAATCACTTTCTGGACGTCTCCTTGGTGACATTGTTTCAATCTATCCATGCAAAATTCAAATCACAATTATCCTATGTCTTATCTTTCCTACAGAAAACAATAGTTGTAGGCTCTGATAGCACTTGATGTAGTTCCCCTACCTCAGTAGGGTCTGCTGACCTCCTAATCAATGGATCTTCAACTTCTCGAGCCAAAATAGTTCTTCAGATTCCTGCTAGAACCTCTACGAAACAAATCCACAGGTCCTTTTCTGAAACCTCGCTCGCATGAACTAGAACCAAGTGCAAGCTTCCTCCACATGATCACTGGCTATGACCACATGCCTATCCAAAAGCTGCTTCACAACCTCGGATCTCAGGTGTTTTTTCTGTGAGTCACCGAGACTCTCTTGAAAACCAAACTCTGACCAAGAACTTAGCGCACGCTAGCTCCTTCCCTTTACTTCCACTGATGTGACCTCCAGTTATGACCTAGGGCCCAACTCCCAAATGCTTCGGGACTTCACACTTCACGAACTTGGGAATTAGTTCACCTCTTCCACTGAAGTTCGATCTCCAAACTCCACCAATGTCAGATCAATGGTCCACATCCTTCCGCGATCCGATGGTCCTTATCTCCTCTTCGTGAATCGCGACTTCGTTTTTTGGGATTTTGGGAAAGTGGCTCCCTCCTTTCTTCTAAATCCCGATCTCCAAAATATCCTTCCCAATGAAAGGATCAACGGTCATATATTCTCTGAGATCAATGGCTCAAACTATTCCTCCTAAGATTTGAAGTGTTGTATGACTTCTAGCACTTATCTTCTTCGCAACTCCACTGGATCTAACATAACCTTTCTCCTTCAGGGATCTATACCGTCCTTCGAGATTCTTGATGGCTCCTTGCCATATATCTTGACGTCAACCCTTCTGAGATTAATTCCATGAGGTGACTGTGAACCTCGTCCTTCCTCCAGACTCTCCAAGCCTCTATCCTTCCTAAGCTTGATTCTTGTTGAAATTATGGGATTCTAAGGAATCCTGCACGCACTCCTTGTGGCCTTCACGATAACCTATGGTTATATGAACTTCGACTCTATGCACTCCTTGCAATAGAGGTTCTTCAACCTCTCTCTCGGGTTGGAAAAGTCTAAGACTCAACCTGGCCTACGCACACATTGCATGGCTCTATGCTACTCTAGCACTTCTGCGGGTATAAGTTCAACGGTATCTCTCCTAAGATTTCTGAGATTAAACTCAGAATATGTCGACACACTCCTTGCACACTTTCAACGCACTCATTGAAGTAATTCTCAGGAAGAGAAACAATTGAAACTTATACTCTCCTCATAGACTTCATACATTCAACATGAAAACACATTCATGAGCATTGAAATAAATTCATAACAGAGACTGTAAAACAAACTATAAACATACCATTCAATAGATGCAAACAGTAACCATGGTACACCATACAATTGGATTAAAGCATTCTTGTATTAATTCAAGTGCTCTATACATGGATTTCAATAGAAACAACTCTCTGCTCATACAATCCTCTCTTATACTCCTCTACAACTATCTCTTCTTGCTCTCCAACAATTACAATGAGAATAATCTTACAAAATCCTCATACGAGGGTTTCTTCTTGAGTTTTTCCCTCCCACAATTCTAAGCTATCTTATCGAATTAAAGTCTAACATCTACTTATCAATTATTACAATAAATGTCTACAACCGACAAATAAGAGCAACGCTCTAGATCTGCATTAGAATTCCCCAAAACATTAAAGAAAATATATCTTTCTAGATATTACATTAATGTGCCCCCTTTTGAAATTTAAATTACTTCAAAGTGCACGTTGGTGTATATCCAGTTGTCCTCCACTCGCACTTTGTTTTGCTGTCGATGCTCATGTTGTTGGTTTTGGAGCCTGATTGTCTTCATGATTCAGAGGTTTTTTTTTTCAGCCATGTTTATACCCCATGAAGTATTTACACCCCAGAAGTATGTACACTCTTCCACGCGAGGGAGTGCAGAGGTAGGTTACCCCCTTTGCGGGGTTCAGAGCCAAGCAGGCCCCCGGTGGGGGTAGCATTCCCTAATAGGGGTTCGGGGGCGAAGCCCTCAAAGGAAAATTGTCTTGTAAATGTATATTGTAATTTCATTGTAAATCTGGACCGTTCATTATAAGTTCGCAGATCTAATGTAGAAATTATGTTAGGTTTTTTTTCCCTAGAAGGCAACCCTTTGTTATGAAAGAAATGTATTGTGGCTATGCATGATGGCGAATATTGTATTCTGAGAGAGGAAACTGTAAAAGAAAGAAGAGGAAGTTATAGCGGGTTTGTTGTAGGTTGTATCCCTTCGATTGTTGTATAATAATAAAGGAAGGACCTGACAATTTCTTTGGTGGACCTAGCCCACACTGGCTGAACCACGTATATCTGTGTCTCTATTTCACTGTGTATATTCTGTATTTTATTTTTGCATTTATTTTATTTTATTGCTCTGCAATACTGTTTTTCTATCACCTGCAACATGAATCTCATCCAATAGCTCAACAATCCTAGGGATGGGTTATCTGTTCTTGATAGTCTTTTTTTTCAATTCCATGTAATCAATGCACATGCACACTGTCCCATATTTATTCTTTACCAACACCACTAAATATGAAAAATGTAGTATACCTAGGGAGGTAATATGGGGTAACTAAGGAGGTACCCAATGGGAATGTAGTTATGTGTTATTAGTGGAAGTCATTTAATATATAGGAATGTGGTCATTCAATGTAAGATGGACTAGGTCCATTATATTAATAAAGGTCCACTATGGTAGTTGGATGTAATAAATGTGAGAAGGCTCTCTAGAAGGTTCCTAGGAGATAGGGAGAGCTATATAAAGAAGTGTAAGCAATGTAATGACACATAGTGAATAATATTTTGATTGTACAAGCAAGGATTGCTTGAGAATTTTTATTCTTCCATAAGGATTAATATATGGTGTTACTCTACCTCAAGGGTTTTCTCTATTTCTTGTGTTCATGTTATGGTGAATGGTTTATGGTTTATTATTGGTATTATTGAATTATATTTTCATATTTAATGTAGATACTTAACAAGTGGTATGAGAGCACTTTCCTTGGCAGACATTGTGGGCAAATATTTTTTATTTTTGCAGATTTTTTTTTT
>ML834184.1:3061-25250 GCA_009831015.1 Picea engelmannii | reverse complement strand
CATTCAGATTTTTATGCTATGGATATGGATGAAGTGGATATTGTTTTGGGATATCCTTGGATAGAATCAGTGGGTACCATTAATATTAATGTGCAAAAGAAGTTTTTAAAGTTGTAGTACAAGAAAAAGAAAATCACATTGCATGATGTGTCTCTTAGTAAGAAAGATGGACCCATGGAAGCTAGCAAAGAAGTTATTGCCTAGTCTGAAGTTGAATCAGAAACAGAGTCTACAGAAGGAAATGAAGAAAAACTACAAGAATGACATAATCAGGAAGCTAAGGAGGTCATTGAATCACAGGCACAAAGTGTTGCAAATTTGAAGAAAAAAGAAAAAATTCCTACAGTTGTTGTATATCACCATCCACATTATATAGAGACACAAAAGTCATCAAGGCAAGGGCATGTGCATCAACACATTCATGCAGCAGCAGGGCACCAGACAAGAAATCGATCAAGAGTTGCATGGAGGACTACCGACACTACGGGAAGAACTCAAGTTATAAAAACAATCCCATGGAAACCCCGACATGATGCAGATAAAGATAAGGGTGGAAAGGTAGCAGATAGACATCATGGTCGACTTCCATTTGGATGGATGGATGGTCGTATTGGGTACCAGTTGGCTACATTACTTAGCCGGTCATATTGTATGGTTTCTTCTCATGTTTCGAGGACAAAACATGTGAAGGGGGATGGAATGTAGTATACCTAGGGAGGTAATATGGGGTACCTAGGGAGGTACCCAATGGGAATGTAGTTATGTATTATTACTGGAAGTCATTTAATATATGGGAATGTGGTCATTCAATGTAAGGTGGACTAGGTCCACTATATTAATAAAGGCCCACTATGGTAGTTGGATGTAATAAATGTGAGAAGGCTCTCTAGAAGGTTCCTAGGAGATAGGGAGAGCTACATAAAGAAGTGTAGGCAATGTAATGAAACATAGTGAAGAATATTGTGATTGTACAAGCAAGGATGCTTGAGGAGTTTTATCCTTCCATAAGGATTAATATATTGTGTTACCCTACCTCAAGGGTTTTCTCTATTTCTTGTGTTCATGTTATGGTGAATGGTTTATGGTTTATTCTTGGTATTATTGAATTATATTTCCAGATCTAGTATAGGTACTTAACAGAATTTAGGCACCCTTTTTGGGTGTCTATAAGGATTATTAATGACAAGTTTTTCTCCTTCTTCCAATTATATAATATGCTCAATCCCTCTATTTGGTGGTGCTCCTGGTGGAAAGGGCTCAAAAACCTTGATGTGCTTGTCACTGATTTTATGAATGTCTTGAGAGTAATGAGGATGCCCCTTCTTGTCCACTTGAACTGATATTATGCATTCTGTTGCATATGCAATTTCTTCTCTCCTGAAAATGGATTCCATGCACTTTGTTGTCACCACTCTTGGTGTATTACCTGTCATCCCTCTAAGAATCACCTTTTTCCCACTCTCTTCATTGAAGGACATCTCCATGGTTTTGTAGTTGGTGGTGATAGGTCCCAATGTACTAAGCCACTGAAATCCCAAGATGATGTTAGTATCTGGTAGATCCATCACATAAAATTCATGTGACAAGTCCTGCCTACCTAAAGTAAGTTTCATTCCTAGAATATACATATCACAAGGCATGTGTTCCCCCCTGCTACCTCCACACGAAATCCCTCAAACTCCACTATAGGTATATGCCTTATTTTCGGTAATGTTAGATCTATGAAGTTGTGTGAAGCTCCCCCATCAATGAGTACTGAAACCTTTTGTCCCTAAAGAACTCCTCTCATCCTGAAGGTATTGAATTTAGGCACCTCACTAATGGATTCTATTGTAACCTTCATGTCTTCTACAAGGCCAAAACCTGCTTCTTCCCCTTTGTAATACCCCAAGGATGAGCCCTAGTTATCTTGTTGAATTGTAATTATGTTTATAGGTTGGTGAGCCAAGTGTTTATAAGTTGAAGACTTATATGTTTATTAGGTCGGAGAGCCTACATGCTTAAGGCATGAGCTTGATTTTGTATATGTAATTATGTAGATCATTAATAAAATATAAACATTGTTGTGTGTAGACCAACCACGAAGAAAGAGTGATGGGGGACTAAGATCCACTAAGTAGGGTAAGGGAGGAGGCTAAGTGTTTGGGCCTAGGGGCTAAGCTAGGGGAGATTACCTATAAGGGGATAATATTTTATTATTATTTCCTAAAAGCTAAGGTGGACAATTGATCAATATTGTCCTAAGTTCCTGGAAAAGAAACGTATGCTAAATGGAGTGCATGCAGCTCCAGGGAGACAGGTGTCGACCTGGGCTCATGCAGTTAAAACTCAAGAGTCAAACCATGTTGGGGATTTGTTGGCCATTCCCCATTCTCCATCAATCCTATTTTGCCTCTGCGTTGGAGCTTTGCATAACCACGTATCTCTGAAAACCAGAACGGGAAGCCGACCTGTGTGAATCTATGAACCCATTTTATCCTCACTTGCAAAGCCAATTTCATTCGCTTCCCACTTGGGGGTTGTTTCCCATCCTTACATCTGGACCAGTTTCGGGTTTCCTCATGACCCTTACGTTTCTCTAGAGGTCTTTCACCTTCCTGATTGACCAGAGATTGATGCATTGAACCAATTTTCCTTCATCATCGACCTCTGTATCTAGTACACACCTTTGAAATCCTACGGTGGTACTCGAGTTATCATGTGTGTCTCCTGTAAAGTCAGATGCATTTGTATTCACGTGAGCCGTGTTGTGTCATAGTGTTAGGTTGTTTCCATTTTCGGTGTCCATAACTGTTTCCTATTGCTATCATCACCCGTATGTTAGTTGAATGTTGTTGTGGTATTTCTTAGGAGATGAATTGAAGAAGCAGGTTGTCATGCCTGTGAGCAACTCTCCTAGGTGAGAGATATTGTTGGAAAGGGAGTTCTCTTGGAAGGGAGTCCCGTAGAAGCTACAGTACTCTGAGACTTCTGGTCCAACCTATTATTGAATCCCAAGGCAAGGGATGTGTATTAGTCGATGGACTTGTATTAGTGAAGGTGTACCCTCCTGGGGTGGAGCAAGCATGTGGGGAATGAGGGTCTATGGGTTGTGGGCGTAAGTGGATCCTGGGATAAAAGATCATTTATGTTGTTTTGTGCAACTTCCTTGTTGGCCTTGCCAAGCCTAGAATTCCCTTG
Source organism: Picea engelmannii (assembly GCA_009831015.1). Classification (NCBI taxonomy): domain Eukaryota; kingdom Viridiplantae; phylum Streptophyta; class Pinopsida; order Pinales; family Pinaceae; genus Picea; species Picea engelmannii. The sequence continues at coordinate 22,070 of ML834184.1, read as the reverse complement.
CCTGGTGGAGTTTAGTCCCAGCTCGGGGGTGACCTACTGCTGAGAGTGATGAGCAACGCAATCTAAGGATGGGAGGTTCGTGGAAGGTCTGTACACAGTTGGTGTTTTTACCCCAATTAAAAGATAAGTATCATTCTGTGCTTAATAATATATGTTATGCATGTCTATAATTCTTGAATGTTATCATGTATTTCGTTGCATGTATGAATTGTTGTTAATTCCATTCGAGTCTGTATGATAGCAGTAACTCTGTGTTAATTGTTTTAAATTCCTTAAATAGGCATGTTATATGTGTGTGTGTGTGTGTGTTCCACAGTGGCATTTCCCGACCTGTTGGTGGTTGGGGATGTTACAAATTGGTATCACAGCTAGTTTGTAGAAGACAAGGTGTTGGGTAGTGTTCACGGCAATGGTGTTGATGGCCAAGGGATGTTACACCCTTGTTCATTCTCTGTAGGGTCCACTTTAGGTGGATTTGCTTCAATGTTTAGGATATGGCCGAAATATTCTTCCTCCTCATCATTAGAAATCACCTCAATATAATGGGCCTTACCCTTACTCATGCATTTGTGCCCTATATCCCAAGGTTCCTTGCATGTGAAGCATAGTTGCTTCCTTCTCAATTATCTCCTAGTAGCCTCATCCATTCTTCCCTTTCCTCTGTCAACCCCTCTTTGATCTCTCCTCCCTTGGTTTATAGGTGTTCTAGGGGTGAAACTTAGTTTTTTCTGCAGATCCCATCAAGTCCCTAGTCCTACATAAGGCCTCATGTAAGTTGGAAGGCTTAAAATCCTTGACCCAACCTTTTAGGGGTTCCATCAATCCTTCTGTAAAGAGCATCATTAGTCTCTCCTAAGATGGATCTGGCACCATCACTGCTACTCTCTGAAACTCCTCTATATAGATCTCTGATGATCCAGTTTGTCTGAGTTGTGTGAGTTCCCTGAAATGTAGCTCTAGATCTTCCTAATCAAAACATTCCATAAGTCTCTGAGTGAACTCTATGTAAGTAGTGATATGGTTATGACCCAAGGTAGTCAAACCATGATACCACCAATCATGATATTTTCCCTCCAAGTACATGGTGGAAAACTCAATGGCATCCATCTCCCTCATGGGGTTAAGTTGTAAATAGGTGTCTAAATTTTTCACCCAAGCTTGTGCAGTCACCTTGGGAGACCCATCAAAGTATGGAATCCCCATCTTACCTATCATGTGCTCCAACTCATTGTTGTTCCTGTGATACTTTTTGGGTTTACCCCTGAATTTGATACCATAATATTGGTCCAATGTAACCTATCTCTTGAATCCTGCACTCAATGATTCATGTTCCCTGGCATATTCCTCAAAGTTGTCATTTATTTCATTGAAGTGGTTATCCTATGGTTGGCCATCCAAGAATGTAGGCATATAAGGTCTAGGGGTAACTCTATTGTGTGCTTTCCCCCTAGAAGTCCCCCCTCCAAAGATTTGTCCCTGTGTATGGTAGTGAATATCTTGCTCATGATAATGTCTAGTTCACCCATGGGAACCACTGGCTTCCTTGTTTGCATAAATGCTTGGGCCATTCCCCCATGTGTCATTTGTAAAAGGAGTTGCACACTTTTTTCTTGGTTAGCATTTATTTTTTCCAAGGTTTCCTTCATTTCAACCTGTCCCCTGCACATTGTCTCTTGGTTTTCCTATAGATGGAGCTCAAGTGTACACTATCTATTCTTTATGGAACTTTTCATCTCCCTTGCTATACCCGCTAAAACCTGTGGCTCATTGTCCTCACCTGAACCTTCCATTTTTGTCTTCATTTCACCTGTCTGTCTTCTCCACCTTCCCATATAGATACCACTAAACTTCTGCATGCACTAATCCCCACAAGCTAGGAGTATTTAACGCTTTGATACCATTGTAATGTTCCCAAGCCAATTTTTTGCACGGAACCAAGGGTTGTTTAACTGTTTATTTGTTGTTTCAATGTGTTTTACAGGTTTGCTCCATCAAGTTGTGCATTAAGGGTTTATATTTATAAGATCATATCATGGAGATATAGATCTGAGCATATAGCATAAGAAAATGACAAGATACAAGCAAACAATATCAATATAGAAACAACAACTTCATATCTGACCTTTATTTAGATAATAGAATGATCCTGATACAATAGATTTGCAGATCTGGGAGAATACAAGAAGAATAATCAAGCTGGAACAATAGTTTCTCCAACAATTTCCAAAACTAAAGATAATAGCCTTTGAAGGCACCACAATCAACCGGAGAAAAGGAACAAGATTAATGGCTTTCCTTTCTATAGTTGGAAACCCCGTCACTGGTTGAGTTGCACCCTTCTCTATGGTTGTAGATGACCAATATTTTGGCCTCCTTCCTTTAGGCCTCTAAAACCCTTCAAAACTGGTGAAAGAGTAGATCGGGTGATTACAAACCCCTCGGAAAAGTCTCAATCGTAATGGAGAAGATTTGATGCCCCAAATGACCAAATCTCTATGATGCGATGCGCCCTCCTCCTCTAGAAATCATGCCAAGCACCCAATAAATCATATGTTGAAGAAAAAACCTCCAAAATGGTATAGGCAAGGTGCCATGGGCCTATCAATGAGATCCCAATAGGTTTTGGCCACCAAAACCTCTTCCTCACTCCAGATCGAAGATCTTCCCTTGAAACAGTGTGCCCTCGTCCTGGAAATCACCAAGAACTGTGCAATCTTTCTTCCTTCCCTCACTGAATAACCTGTAAGATGTTGTAGAATGGTGGGGGGGGAATATTGCACCTCTGTGACCAATCTTGGATCAGGATAGCTGAGATCTTTCACCACTGAGCTGATCTCTGGGGTTTTTTATCCCAAAATGCTCAAAACATCTTTGGCTCTAGGGTTCAAGAATGCAAGAGTAGTAATAATCCATAATGAGTGAGAAATGTGCTCTCCTTTTCTTTTATACCCTGATCTAATTCTATGTTGAGTTGACCACCTCCTGGGGTTAACTCCTTGCTTTTCCACATGTGGTCTTTACCTTCTCTCATTTTACCTTTTCCCCCAAAGTCAACTTAAAATTATAACATTGTGTTTAAGTAAGTACTTTGGGGTTTCTTGGTCCCCATGATTCATGAGATTATAGCCTAGTGGGGACAACTAGACTACTAAATCTCTCACACCCTCTTTATCAAGAGGTGGGGGACATTACATACAAGACCCAGCTTGTAGACAGAAAGCATTATGTCAAACTGTACCAACAGTCTATACCAAGACAAGTGCATAAACTATGCACAATACAAAATCTCATAACAACATGTCACTTCAACCTATCTCATCAATCTCATCATCTAAATCTGATCTACTCACAAAGATCAATCATCAAATCAACTCAACCATATGCACAATATCACCAAGTTAACCAACAAGATACCCCTAGCAATACACCATACTCTCCATAAACCAAATACCATAAACCCTTACACAAGACCATGTGCCAAAACCATACCTTTAATCTTGTAGCAATCATCAAGACCTATACCATATCATGAAACAATTGGAATAATTTCAATATGCAAATCTGATGTGGTTACCAAACTTCCAAATTTCTGCAGTTGTCAAATATATTGTCGTGATTTTGTTGCTGCGGTTTTGCTACTGCAGTTTTGTTGCTGCGATTCTACTACTGTAGTTTTGTTGCAGCGATTTTTATGCCACTTTTTCTGCCACGATTTTTTTACTGCACTTTTTCTGTCGTGAATCTGCTCTATCAATAATACCTCCCAAATAACCTTTCACAATTGGGTATTCAATATACTCAAAGATCATACTCATAAGTGGCCCTTGCTCTCTTATTTATACTTCTCCAAGTCACTTGCTCTAGGGGTTATATTCTAACCAACTTACCCAACTTCCTTCTTTGGGGGCTAACCCACTTCTAACCACTTTGTCTACTTACAACCACTTTATCCACAAATAGTAAACTCTCCACGTCTAGTTGCTGCTAATTTATTTTTAATTGTTTTCTTGTTGCAACCACTTAACCCATGACTAACCACTTTGACTGATCAACTTATTCTAGGAGCTTCTAGAATAATTTGACTTCTTTGACCTTCTAGGGGCTTCTAGATAACTCACGAGGGTTCTCCAACTTCACATGGCCACAACTCTCTAACCGTGAGGAGTTATGTGATGTTCCACATATCACCGGAAACAACATGACATATATTATCCATCTGGAATATTTTCTCCTGCAAATTCATTGATCTTCATTACATTATTCCTCAATCAAACTTGGGTTCCCTAACCACATTGTTGGACTACTCAACCACCTAACCATTTGGACTTCACAGAGCGTCTTCCCGTGAGGGATTTCACCGTAAGGGGACAACTTTGAGAACTTTATCCAAGAGCGTCTTCCCGTGAGGGATTTCACCATAAGGGGACCACTTCGGAGTTTATCCATTTGGTTCTTCCTATCAACCATGACATGACATCAATGATACAACTCCTTTTGATATCAACAAATCATTATGACACCGCTTGACATCAACCCTTTGATAACAATTACATCAATGACCATATAACCAATAATCAATATATCAATGATACAAGCACATCACTATGACAATACTTGACATCAACCTTGACATTAATGACAACATAGTACAACACACATTCCAAGGACACTGTCTTTGAGGCCCTTTTAGGAGTACAAAAAGGTTATGAGGCATGTGAATCAAGGTCAATGCACATGCTTTGAGGGCATCCTACTTTTAAGGGATGGTTATAATCGCCATTGCTCACCTTTTGTACATATCTTTAGAGCACTCCATCTTAAAGCATGATTTGAAGGACATATGATAGTCATGCATGTGGACCCACATCTTTTGGCACATATTTCAAAGTTTTGCTATCATGAGGGGTTATTATAACAACCAATGGATTGTTCCTTGCACACTTGTCCATGATATCCACGTTATTAAAGAAAGGCTTGGTCAAAATGTCACATGTGGAGGATTGGTTATATTCATTATGAGGGTGTCCCACCCCTTGCACACATTCCTAGGGCACAATATCTTTGAAGGGTTGTTTTAACAACTATGGTCCATTGTCTTGCACACTTATCTATGAAATCTTTTCAAGGGACCATTGGTACATATATTGAGGAGCACCCTAACTTCGAGGAGCTTTTATGACATCATTTCATCAAGTAGAGATAAGGCCTTGTCTTGAGAAACACGCCACCTAGGATGCCTCAATACTCATGAGTAAAACAAAGTCAAAGAATGAAAATGCCCCTTTTTAAGGAGTGCCTCCTTTTCTAGGTAGTTGAAGTTGAAAAGCATTCCAAGGAAAATGGAGATAAGTGGCATAAGGTGTCTTGCATGGTCAAACCGACATAATCCATGGAAGCATTTTGCATGAGACCAAGACAAGTGGCATCAAACATTTGTTTATGCCTATTAATTTATATTTTTATTACTTGTTGAGGAGCATCCTTCTAAAAGAGACTTATTGTGTATGGAATTTAATATTTGTTCTAAGGGAGAAAAGTAGATCTAAATTTTTTTTAATTAAAAGGGCTTGTAGATGAGGTTCATTATAGTTTTTGCATTTCCATGGATGTATTTGAATGTTGAGGTTACTCTTGCAAATATGTTGTATTGGTCTTTTGAATAATGACATTTTTTCTCCAAGTAGGAATAATGTTGAGGTGAAACCTTCATTGCCACTTTTGTTCATCATATTCAATTTTGGGTTTATTTCATTTTTGTGAAAAGATAACACTTCTTTTCTTTTTCAATGATTGCACATCATTGTTACTGATTTGTAACAATAGAAGTGGTGCACCATTGAAAAGGCCCCTCCCTTCTTGAATTTCTGCATATTAAAGAGTTCATGCTATTGGTTATGGCATGTTTGCAAAAGCCAAACCATGCATCTCTTCATATTCTTTGAACCCTCTTGTTAGACTCCACCACCCATTAGATTGGTAATAGGTGTTGGGAATTCACTATCCATTTACTTTTAAAGTTCATCTTACACTTAGAGATAACCCTTGTGCTGGAGGAGAACTAGTCTAAAGTGCAAAAGAGATTTGTTGTGATAGTGGACAGGATTAAGTTTCCTAGGGTTGCATTTGTGTTTTAAGATTTTGTCAATTGAATACAAGTTTGAATACAAGTTTGGAAGGTAACACAAATAATACAAGTTTGGAAGGTTAAAAAAATTAATTAAAACTTGTTATTGAGTTATTAATTTGTTGTCATAGTGGACAGGATTAAGTTTCCTAGGGTTGCATTTGTGTTTTAAGATTTTGTCAATTGAATACCAGTTTGGAAGGTAACACAAATAATACAATTTTGGAAGGTTAAAAAAATTAATTAAAACTTGTTATTGAGTTATTAATAATTTTGTGAGGTACGATGCAAATACAATGCAAGTTTGGAAGGTAACCAACGATACAAATATCCAAATGTTAAAAAAAAAAAACTTGTTATTGAGTTATTAATAATTTTGTGAGGTACGATGCACATCAAATTTTCCAGGGAATACAATGCAGAGGCATCCCTCTCGTCAAGTGGAAAACAGAAAACGCAGCAATTTGGCAGACTGAGTTCTCAGTTCTCACCAGTGTGAAGGATTTTATAGATTCTCGATATGTAGAGATGTCCATCACGAGAAACACTATGGCTTGGAATGGTTATTCTGCATATCACAGATGATTTCTTCAGTCAGCATGTATTTGTATAATTCCTACTGGCTTATATTATCACATTGTGAAAAAAATAAACAGAAATGTGATTCGTGTGGGTTAGTTGAACGAACGTGGGACGACTGGTCGTTCTCTTTATGCACCATTTCTCCAACGTAAAACTAAAACACAAATAAAAACGTGGTACGTTGATGGTTCGGAGGATTGCCCAATATGTTGTCCGGGCGTATTTGGAGTTCCAGATCAGTGGTTAGGGAACCTACATCAGACGCCAACATACAGTACGAGACATGGATCAACAAATTGAGAAGTCTTTTCGAGTTGTTTGCCAGGGTAACCACCAGATCGGTTCAACTTCAGGGATTTAGACAGTTGTCAAAGTTTACTGTATAATTTTTAAATGTGAATGGAAACGGGCTAAAAAAGAGTCCATTAAAACGACCGATTGGGGGTTTCGAGGAAGAAAGATGTTTAGCTTTGAAAGAACGAGGGTAGCAGCCTCTGCAAAATTGTCTGTCTTATGTAATAATCCCCAAGTCCAGGCTTCATAGCTTGGGGAGTTTGGGTGGTTGGGTACAGGGTTCATAGCTTGGGTGGTTGGGTAGTAAGTTTGTTATCCTCCCTACCCAGGTTCAATTTCCACGAGGAGGATGTTGGTCCATTGTGGTAAGACTAGAAGGGTAGAAAACTCTGGATTTCCACTTCAGTGGGCGTCTGGACGCCTTGGCCCTTGCTCAGTCACAAGTTATTGGTATCTCTGACTTGCTCACTGTTGAATATACTCTTGGGTTATAGTGACAGTCAGTAGGCTTGTAGGCTTACCAGTGGCTTACCAGTTACTGATTCCCATGATTAAAAAAAATAAAATCCCTAATCGTGGTCATCGATTTGATGAATAAAGAGAATAGCTGAGATTGTTGTTATATTTCTGTTGTTAATGGTGTGATTACAGACTGGGGTTAAGTCTGTTGGTGAAAGTATTTAATGAATTTGCAGTATTATTGTACTATGAGTGCTTTCGTTGTGTTAATTTGATTGCAGGCCCCTGGTCTGCACCACAAACTAAGGGAGAAGACGTTATACATAGGGTTGACCACTAATGGAAGGGCCTTCTGTGTACAATGTCTGTTGAATCACGGCTTGGCCAAAGCAATGCTAACTCAACATACCTCAAGATATCACGAATTCGCTATTGTACTATGATTGTCGTATTTTCATTAGAACAAAATCAACTTCGAAATAGTAAAAATAAAAAGTAATTGAAAGTACAGTAATATTATGATGTTTAACTCAGTCCCTTTCCTGATTCCTTTCTACTAATCCTTAGCAATTGTTTTCAGTACTTGTAAACAGCAAATGAAATCTAACCAAGTGTTCGATACTAATCTTGAAGAACAATCATCTCATTATACTTTTGAAAGGCAGCTCATTCAATCCACAACCCAATCTCATGAACTACTTCAATGCCATGAAACTGTATTGTAATTTGTAATACTTATTTTGACAACAAAACCATTACCGGGCATGTGCTCTCTCCTTCAACCAAACAACATAAAGATTGGAATGAGTTAAAACACTTCAGTCTGCAGGAAAATGTTTAGGCTGACTGTTGATACAAAGATGGTTTACCAACAAATTTTCTTTAGCAGTGTCAAGGTTAGTTCAAATTGGCAACCTGTGCAGCTTCCCGGTTCCCACCACTTGATCCTTCACATGCTTTCGACATGGTTGTTGTGCCTTTTCTCCACAAATTTAATTGTAAAGTAAAATGCTCCAACCGAGATCCCTCAAAAATGAGTTGCAACAAATTTGCACTAGGAATAGACCTGTAAGAATTAGAATCTTTTACCAAACAACATAAAGATTGGAATGACTTGAAACATTTCAGTCTGCAGGAAAATGTTTACGCTGACTGTTGATACAAAGATGGTTTACCAACAAATTTTCTTTAGCAGTTTGAAGGTTACTTCAAGTTGCCAACCTAAGTAGCTTCTCAGTGCCCACCACTTGATCCTTCACATGCTTTCAACATGGTTGTGCCTTTTCTCAACAAATTTAATTGTAAGGTAAATTCTCAATAAATTTAATTGTAAAGTAAAATGCTCCAACCGAGATCCCTCAAAACTGAGTTGCAACAAATTCGCACTATGAATAGACCTGTAAGAATTAAAATATTTGGATGTGAAATTGTTCATGGGAATTACTCATAATCTCATCAAATCTTCGCTTAATGATGGAAAGTCATTCGTATCTACATATATGTATGTCATTCATTTCCATAGTTCCAAAGGCATGTTAGATGTTGTAGACAGGGAGGCCATAAATCACGGGTGGTCCCTAGGAGTTACCAGCCACTATTAAATATAAATAATATGCAAATTATAGAATCTACCAAATAGTCAAACACGCAGGACTGGAAGACAGAACAGCTTCCAAAAAACGCTTGATAACCTAGCAAAGCTTAATGAAATGTTCTTCACAAAGAGAGTTTGTTATCAATTTATACATAGAATAGAAAACCTAGTGACCACTATGCAGGACAAAAGAATTGGCATGACTTGCTATCAACTTTATTTGAAAAACAAAATCGTAGAATTTAAAGCTTTGAACTGCAACTATATCAGCAGTAGATCTCTGATGCACATTTATCACCTCATGCGGATTAATGTACAGGAATGTARTCAATTTATAAGCACAACAGAAATTAGCAATGGACTGTGAARACACATTTACTACCGTGAATAGGGCAATGAAGTACAAGAACATATTCAATTAAATTAACCAATGTAGCCCCCCTCTCGAGTTTTGACAGATTATGTTTTTATGTAGTAATTCCCAATGTTAAAATGAATCCCTACCCCTGACCCCAAGCACTGCAGGAACATGAGAACAATGCAAAAAAGAATACTTGTCCACCACCTTGCCATGATAAAGGGCAATCAAAGTATGCAAAACAAATACTCCCTGGTGCCCCAAGTTCCTCTTCTATTACATGCCTTCAGCTGGGCAGTTAAAAAAATAAAAAAATAAGTCAAGATTGTCTAATATTGTAGGTCTGACTTCGATTTTCCTGCATTTTCAGTGCATTGCTCAAATTAATGTTATGTACGATGTGACAGGATGCCAATACAGTCATCACCTCTATAGTGGGGAACCGGCAACATGCAAATAGAGCTTTGGAGCTTGTTATTGAAGTACCAACTCCAGTTTGCTTCTCTTGGAAGGGCTATTGGATGTTTGTGATCCAGAAAGAAATTGTGATGAAGTTGCTGTCAACCTACTTCACTGCAAGAACACATGCGCTTCTTAAAAGAAATGACTTAATGTTGGATCTTGTAGCTTCTCAAAATTGTGTCCTCAAAAAGAATAACTGTTTTGACTGTAAACGTGGCATTCGAATGAAATACAATATGAATCTTCCAAAAATACTCTAGATAAAATTTTCCTCCAAGAATCCCTCCAAGAATCCCACCGAAAATGCATTTAAGGCAATGACCTGTGCAAGCTGACATATTCAAATGCCAAGAAGCTCCTGCTCGATACCACAAAAACTTCTTCCCTAGAGACTGCAAATATGCATGCCTGTTAACATAAAGGCTAAAGCTGTTCCCCAAACTGAGATGATCCTACGAACCAGATGGATGCTCTGAGCCACCATCACCTTGTGTGAACTTCTGCTGAGATTGTGTATGCCCTGCCAACTGTGGATGCGATGGGCCTGGAGCAGATGCTGCAGAAGGTATAGCCTTCACGTGTCAGTCCTATCTTGTATGGAAAAATGTGAGAGAAAATTCTTAATAAAATAGCATCCATGATAATCATACCTGCTGAAGGAACTGGTCCCTGTATAACTGGTACAGCTGCAGCATACTGCTGAGGCATGGACGTCATGGTTCCACCTCCAGGCCCAGGAAAATGCACAAGATGAGGTCCCTGAACTCCATAACCTTGATGGGTTGGAAAAGCAGGTCCAGCTTGCAAAGCTTGGCCCATATGGGTGTAAGGATATACTGGAGGACTAACAGTTCCAGATGCACCATATATCTGAGGATATTGGGGTGCAAGATAAGGATTGTACATATTCTGCAAATATAAACGCAGAAATTGATAATAAGACAGTCAGAAAGATATTTATTAAAAATACATGGCAGTAGAAGGCGGGCATAAAGAACAAAAAATTGCCAAATTGAATCCTGGTCTTGGGAGTAAAAAACGCCTTTTCTGAGAGCTGCACCTGATGGTACGCAATGTCTGGCACATAGGTTGTATACCTGTCATCCCATGTTAAAGGAGAATGTGAGAGGTTTCGTAACAGCTTGATTTACAGCACTGTACATGCAATTATCCATGAACATAAAACGTGAGAGAAAAATAAACACACCCGTATGGAGGATATGCAATGCCCTGCTGATAGGTATATGGATAAGATGGGGGAAGAGTTGGGCCTCCAGCATAGGCTTGTCCAGGTTGAGAAACCCCGGGATAGGGGCTCCCAAGGTGCATCCGCCCTGCAAGATAATAGGCATCATTCTCAATGTTGAAATAGTTCTCTAAGAGGGAGAGAAGATTGTAAAACAACTTTTTTTCTGTCTATTTTATTCAGAACCATAAAAATGCGAGCAATGCCTCCCTCCACACTTCTGTCCAAAATGGCTGTGAGACAATCAAGGTATACTTGTATGTGCACATTTTCAGGGGAAAATTACGAAATATTTACTTACAACTCTTTGGAATGATTAAAGCACTACATTTCTCACCAAGGGTACCATGATCAAACTTACATAGGCCATGACCAGACCATCACCATAGAGATGGAAACAATAAATTTCTCATCTAATGTTCCAAGGGTTTTCAAAACAAATATGTATCTACATGCAAGTTCATATAAAATGAATATAGAAAATGCCTTGGACGCTAGTACATATGAACTAAGACTGTCTAAAATATTGCAGGATGCATAGCTTGCTGGAATCATTCCCAAATTCCAGACCCAGAAATTGAATATAAAAATGTCCAGCTGATCTGGATGTTCCAATCAGTTTATTAATAGGATTCAAAATCATATACAATTTTTCCAGGACTAAATTGAAAGATTGTGTATTCAAAATATTTCTATCAATTTAAACATGGAAGCGTTGGTGCACTAACTGGAAGAGCAGATAGCCGTGAACCAGTAAAGATAAGGAGAAAGATCTTCAAATGCATGAACCCAATATTTTTCGAGATTATGACCAGTAGCCTCATAAAAAGATATCAGCAAGCTCGTTTGTAGTTTTCACAGGACTAGCCCAGATAGCTGCATGAGACTATGGAAATAATAATAATGGACAGATAGGTGCCCCTGTAACTATTAATCGGTGTTTATGTTTGGTTCAGGAGGCATTGCAGGCACACCACCAGTTATGGAATTCCAAGTCAGAGAAGCCTGACTATTACCCGGGATGATGAGCAAGCACAGGTAGCAGACCTCTGGAACATAGTCTAACAAGTTACGGGTGGAGGTTCAGGGGATGCCAGTTAAAGTCGGAAAAGATTTCCAGCTTTTTATTGTCTCTCTCATTCAACCTATAATCACTCATGTTCTTGTATATCCACTTAGACTTGGTAGTTTATAAACACCAAACGAAGGCTACTCTGTTATTTTGTATACTTAGTATTAAGTCTCTACCTTAAGGCAAGATCAGGTCTCTTCTTATGTAACATAACTTTCCTTCCTAGTAGAATTTCAAGAAATACACTGATCCAATTAATCAATGCGATTAGTAGCAGAAACGAATCTTAAAGTTCTTAAAGTCTCCAAAGTCATTTGGCCCACCACAGAAGGTCTAACTCTTTTGTTCAACAAGCGAAAACCAAGGCAATAAATGAAGGGCTGGCAGCATTGCTCCTGATTTCTATATAACATGTATTCAGTGCGCTGGAAAGAGGACACAATGTTCAGTGTCGATTATGAGACTGGAAAGAAGCCAGGAGCATTGATAATCCCTCTCATTCAATAAGGCTCAAAAGTGAAGAAAAAATGTGAGCCTGGAAAAAAAATCTAGGGCAGCCATTGTCAAGACTCAATCCTAGTAATTACCAGAATCCAAAACTCAGAGCTTTCAGATGTTACAACCAGCATACAAGCAGCACACCAAAATACTATAAAAGGAAAATACCAGCCCTACCTTGAGGAGTGGAGGGCCGAGGCCGGCCAAGCGAAGCTATGTTGCAGTTGGCCCTTCTCCCATCTATGACAGGGGTTGGATCCATGCATGCTCTCCTTGCAGCCTCAGGATCGCGGAAGGTCACCTAAACCCATCCCACAGGAAAATAACAAAACAAACCCATAAGGCCAATCTGCACCCCAAAATAGGAAACCACTGCTGCCATGTAAATCTGAAAGAAAATCGAAAACATTCACATATCCTAAAACCGAAAGGAAAAAACTAAAAACTCACAAAACCATAGCCTTTCGAGCGTCCAGTGTTCTTGTCAGTGATCACCACAGCCTCCAGAATCTCCCCAAATTGCTCAAAGTAACGACGCATGGTCTCCCTTTGCGTCTCCCATGCCAGACCCCCAACAAACACCTTAGTATGAGTTGTATCTCCAAACTGCTGTGAACCACCTGTTGTCCTCATATACTGCTGGTGTGCCATCCCTATAATATCCTTCCTATTCCCTGTCCTAACACCTTCCTCCTTCTACAGCAATGATCTAAACTTTTCCTTGAGATTCACCCACACCACAAACAAGTATAAAACTGGCTTGCCCAAATGGGCAGCTTCAGTACACTAAACTAATCAATTTGCCAGCCTCATATCCTTGTTTGCCCACCTGTTCAGTCCCAGAAACCTCATAAACAATTCATACCCACTGCACCTTTCTCTTGTCATATGATATTATTCTCTCTGCTTATAAATTAATAATTTAGGTCGTCTATGCCAGCATAAGCAAGAACAACAGCGAATGCCCGCGGTTCTATGAGCTTGAATATGCAAGGATCGATAAAGCAGGAAAACACCAAGACTAGAGACTATATCTATATATTAAAACAATTGACCCATCGCCATGAGAGAAGCTTGGAAGGAGCTGTTGGCAATCATTTGCATGATCAGAGTATCCATCAAACCATGCAGCAACCAGCCAGCCCATGAGATGGGCAATCTATAAATATTATTTACAGTCTGTTCTCCATAAAATAAATAAATCTCTATACATACATACACATATATGTATGTATATATATTATTATATATCTGTCTTTGTATATATATACAAATGGACGATTCTACCCTCCGAGACTCCACCTAAAACCTCTGAAATTCATCCCTCGGTGGATTGCGAGGATTTTGTGCATTAAATCAGCGCATTTACTACGTATTCATCATTTTCAGAGACAACCGAGCATCCTTACCACCTTGTTACCCAACTAGCATCCTTAAAGAGCCCCTGACTTCAGCCGATCTTACGGACAAAGTCTCCTTGGTATCCACTCGATGAACCGTACTTGCACAACGTTTAGTGTAAATCTCCTCAATCCCCGGCTCTGGGCGCACTGTCCCCGAAATAATAGTAATTTTGTATTAACAAAATTCAATTTTTTGCGGATATTTTAATTTCGCGTATAGCGTGACGCACGAGGTAACGGGGACCGCATCCCACTGATTTTTTTATTCCATAATAATAATATAAAATTAATTTTCTCCCAAACCTTTCCGTTAAAAATATATATATATATATATATTCGTGAACGTGCCTGCCTTTCGCCACGTGTCGGTCTTATGCAGAATAGCCAGATATGCTATGGGCGTGACACCCAGTCACGACGTGACGCGTGGCGGTAAGAGGCCGTGAACTGTAGAATGCTCTATGTAACTGCCTCCACGTACGCTAATGGAAGAGGGAATCGCAGTGACATTGTGGAACGAAGCCGAGCGAGATTCCGTTGAGGGTGGTGTGTACGAGAGAAAAGAGGGAGGGCAACTTGCAAGTACAACTGGCCCATGGTATTCGCGGGGGCCCTAAGCCCTAGGAAGAGGGAGAAATGCTTGCGGGATGATTCATTGGCTTTGACTCTTTCAACGATTCATCTTGTGAGGTCTAGTTGTACACCATTATCTCATTTCTCTTTGCATCGGGTTCTCCATTGAGGGGGTTTAGGTAAGATTAGTCTTAATTTCTATGGTAGAGGGTGATCAATAATCACTCCACATAAGTGGGCTTGAGGTGGTTTGATAAGATGTCGTTTCCTAAGATGGTTGAAATGTAGATATTGTATTTTGTATATTGGGTTTAAATTTTTAATAAGATTTTGGTTTATTATGATAAGGTTAGAAAGGTAGGTACTTGTCATGAGTGATATTGTCATGAGTGATAGGTGTGTTTCTTAATGTTTCGATCCTCGTTAAGTTATAAATTTTTTATTAGGCATTGGATTGTGGGTTGTTGGTATTAGTTTAGAGCTTATAGTGGGAGTGAATCGAATTTGAATTTGGGACTCGCATAGAGAATCTTATGCAATTATCTATTCTTCTAGATTTAAAAAAAATAATAATCATCCCAGAAGAGTACTCGATTGGTTGGTCATGTAGGTAGGGTGATATCCTCCCTACTAATATTCAACTCTCTTAAGAGTACAAAATGTATATCCTTTTGAGAATGCGAGAGTCGTCATCGTTGTGCAAGAAATGATAGACATAGTTCATAACCCAATGTCAACAATGATTTAGTGTTAACATTGAATGAGCGACGGTAATTAAAAAAAATCAAAAGAAACAAACTTGATTTAAAAGTCATAGACACACATTCTACGTGTGTTTTTAAATGGATTAAAATTGATATTTTGCATAACTATTAAGAACATGTGTTTCTTCCTTAGAGGTTACAGGTTCAAATATGGAGAGGAGTAAAAATATGTACATGTTTATAAATGAAGCAATGAAATAGTTACATGGAGAAAGCACTTTGTCTCCTCATACAACAATTTGGTCTCTAACTAGGTTGTCACTCCCTAATCTATATCTATATGTATCTATAAAATCAAGAATAAAGGTTTCATGGGTTTATAGCTTGGGTAGTTGAGTAGCATGTTTCTTATCCTCCCCACTTGGCTCCAATTCCCACAAAGTGGACATGTTAGTCCATTGTGATAAGCTTAGAAGGGTAGACATCCCCTAGGATAAAGGTTCCACCCCGGTGGATTTCGAGACATCTCGACCCTTACTAAATCATAAGTTTCCTGCTAAGCACTAGCTTACAAACTGTTCATACTAACTTAAAAATTATAATGAAAGTGAATTAAATTTAAACCTAAACCTCATATAGAGAATCTCGATGAATTATCAATTCTTCTAAATCTTAAAAAAAAATCAAAAATAAAAACAAATAAAAGTAACAAATTAATACAATTGAATGGTCAACTAGAACATTACATCATGTACCATGAGTGAAGTGCCTCCAAAGAACACTCACCTGCACACTTTAGATCTTTTAGAACCGGCCTCACCACAGTGAAGAGGTGTAGTGAGAGAACATCGAGATTCGAGAAAGGCAAAGAAGCCACCCCTATAAAAGACTCGAAGGCTTCATAGTTCAACAAGATAGGATTTTTCATCGAATATTATACCCCTTGAGACAATCATCGTTTATTTTTCAAATGTATTCAGCTCTATGGCGGACCCTACAATCTAATTAGTTTTTTTAAATGGTCACATTTATGTGATTGAGTCTTCCATCTAACCAATGCCATGTAGAACATGCAAAATGAAGAATAGATTCTTTCTATGTGAAGTATATCATTGGAGGACAATGGTACCTTTTTACATGTTCAGAGAAAAGCGAAAGGTTAGCTTCCATTGTGATAGGGACTGAGAAAATAATCCTATTGCTTTATGTTGTTTTTTGTTGGTTGCCCACCTTGTACATGACTAGAAAAGGAAGGCCATACCACAAATATCTATAGGGACTATGTAGGGCCCAATTTTAATTTTGGGATAAAGTTTATGAGAAAATGGGAAATTATGATAAGTGAATGACATAGGATGAGACAAGGAAGAGTCATTTATAACGGTCCAGATATGAAAGAGTTTAGAAGGAAGCTTAAAACCATTAACAATTTAACTTCAGGTGAAATTTGAGAATATTGAGTGTGGAAAATGTTAAATGGGGAGAGTTAGGGTTTGAAGTTAAGGTACGAAGGATTATAAAAATTTTAGTATTTTTGTTAGTTAGTATTTAATGTTGAATTGAATTCAATTTGTTGTTAAGTTGTGATTTTTTTTTGGTTAGTATGAGCTCTTTATTGTAAAAAAAAAGCATTATTGTTTTAGTAGATGATTGTAAACAATTTGGAGAATGGAGATGACTCTCAAGACTTTGTGGAAATTTCTTCTCAAAGTATATCATAAGATCCATCTAAAGTTTATAGCAAATTTTCTAATTTTAAATATGTAAAGTTTATAGCAAATTTTCTAATTTTAAATATGATAGTTCATGTACTTAGTTTTGGGTAGGCTCCATCTCGGGGTACTTTATCGAGAGGGTTCCTCTCGAGGCAATTTTACAAGGGTGGATTAGGGAACCCATCCCCAAGGCCTTGACCATGGCTAGCCCTAGAACCCAATGCCCTAACAAACGTCAATCGTAAGAGACCACAAACTCTATCAACCACAAGCCCACCATTGGTTGGGTGGAACAAGAAAGAAAAATCCGTAGAGTTATCTCTCCTCCATCGTTGTTGCATTCTCATTGTAAGGAAATGGTTGTTAATGTCAATGGCTAGTTGAAGCGGCATTCGAAGTTTATTTTTGGTGAACGATTGATTTCACACCACACGATTATAATCAATAACCTTCTTGGTGTTCTCGATGACCTCAAGGACAATGAAAATAAGATGCTTAATGTAATAGGTTTGTAATGAAAGTAACATCATAGAATGTTTGGGGCTTAGATGACCCCAACATAAACATATCTCTACTAGATATTGACCTCAATCCACATGGTCGATATTATGTATTTGTTAGAAGTCAAAATAGAAGGGTTTTAAGTGTTTTTGTTGGGTACAACCTTATTTGTGGTTTGGCCAAATGCGAAATGTGTACATTCTACTCATTTTGAAGGGAAAGGTGGTGTTGCTATGAATTTGATATCCCCTCAACTTGCTAACTCTATTGTTGATTGGGGAACAAACTCAATGAAAACACTAGAGTGAGTTTTGCTCAACCTAGATGAACCTAGATGATCGACTGTTAGGCTTGGGCAACATTTATGCTTCCACCGATCAAGGGGAAATAATGGGGTGTTAGCATTGGATGGCTAACACATTGCATATCACACTGTGGTTGGTTTGTGGAGATTTTAATATAGTGGAATGCTAGGAAGATAAGGAGGGGGGGTTATCTATGCATTTGCCCTATGGGGGGGAATAAGATATGGTTGCTCTTAAGGCTCAACATGAGCTCTATAATCCCAACCATAATTCTCATCACAACTCCATAGAGTTATGTTTACTTGAATTTCAAGAAGGGGACATATAGAATCAACCAACAATTTGATAGAGCCTTGTATCAATACAAAATCCCCTCATTTTTGTTATGATGGAGGGAAATCAATGCATGTAGTCAGCACAACCATTCTTTCAAAGAACCAATTAATATGGTTTTCAATCTCTCGGGGATCCCAAAAAATGTTCATGTCTCGGAGTAGATATATTATGAGTGTCTCTCACCTTTAAAGCCTATGTACCTTTCATGCATCCAAACTATATGGTTCTTGGTCCCTAGGCCTTGTGAGGATATTGGGTGGATAGTCTAGTGGAAAGATGTCATTTCCAAAATTGTATCTTTTATATAGGTATATGGAAAGAAAATTCCTAAAATTTGGCATGGTCACAACAAAGCAATGTTGGATGAACTAGATGACATCAACCAAGGCTTGCAATGGAATCCTTGTGATGAAAAGAAAACTAGTGCGATGAAGCTACAACATCTACTCTGGGTGGATGGTGTCCACTAGGCTAGAGGTGATCAATGACAGGCAAGACTACATTGGCTAAAATCTAGGATATGCCCACCAAGGCCTTTTTCAAAGTGTTGGCCAATAAGGAAGTTAGTGAGACCATGCCTTCTTTAAAAACTACTCTTATTTGTCAACATAGGCTTTGAGCTTGACAATGGCTAACTTATGTCAGTGTGTTTATGTATATCATGGTGCAGGTGTGAATATTAAGGATGGAGATGGGCCATCTCCAATAACTTCTAGAATTTTGGGGTGGGGTGCCATATACCATGAGTAGAGAGCCACTAGTGATCCAGATTATTTTCGGCAC
>ML834183.1:15418-35918 GCA_009831015.1 Picea engelmannii | reverse complement strand
ACAAATTCCCTAATTAAATGTCGCCCTGTACGAAAATTTAAGGTTTAAGTCTAAACTATGCTAGTGGTAAAATTTTATCTCTCTATAAAAAAAAATAACAATAATAATAATAAAAATAAAAACCACATAAATAATAATTATGACCTTCATTAAATATTTTAACACGAAGGGAATAAGAAATTTAATTTATTCATTAAAATAAAATAAAATCTGTTGGAATAAAATTTAAAAGAAAAAGGGGAATTAATGGTTTTATTATTTTGATAATTTTAAAATACTAATTAAATGAGAAAAGGGAAAAAGGGTTAATTTCCACACCTACCTTTTTGAGTTCTAATTAAAAAGGGGAAAGAGGGAAAATCTAAAAAATTAGGAAACTAGGAAAAGAGATAAACATAAAAAGGGAAAAAGGGGAACATAAGGGAAAAAATRGAAAGTCCAACTTAGAAAAAGTATCTACCATTTAAAAGCTTTCTAATTTAAACTGAAATAGCAATTTAATAATAGGGAAAGCCATTAAAACCTGTAAGAGAATTTGGGGACACCTAGGAGTGATTCTAGGAGTAACTCTAGGTGGGTGAGGGAAATAAAGATAATTAATTAATTAAAGAATTTAAATTATGGAGGAATGTAGGGGATGGGGGACACTTGTACGGAGAGGAATTTTTAGGAATTTATTTTTAAAACTTTAATGAAATGATATTTTAGGAAAGAAAGGAAGTTAGAAACTCTATATAATGAAGGAAGGAGAAGGACGAAGGATCTTCTTCTGTTTGCGTAACGTTATGCTGCAGAAATATCTACTTGACTGACTTAACTTGTGGGAGTTGGGATACCCATCTCAGTGAGGAGTGGTAGCTCGACCTTGTGAGGTGAGCTGGGAGCTAGTTGAAATCTCTGGATAGTGAGTGTGTGGTCCCTTTGTGGCTCGGGGGGCTAAGGGGGAAGAAGAGTACCCATAGCATTAGCTGGGAGGTACCGGTGAAGTCTCGATGGTCGGTGAGCGAGAGTTGCATGGAGCGTGCAGGACGTCATTCGGAGCGGGCGATCATGCAATAGTGCGCTCTCTTAATTTTTGTATGGTAGAATGTATTAGGACTTATGCTTGGATCTGCTTATTTAATAGAAAAGTAAAATGATTTTTCTTTTTTTAAATTGGTGACTAAAACATTCCTTAGCCTAGCTCGATGGTTGTTGACTCTCATGGACTTCATTGTCCTGCATGTCTTGACCACCTTGCTGTGTTGATTGTGACCTTCGTGGTTGTTTAGCCTTCATCCCTAGCTCACCAGTCCTTGCTTGAGTAGTAAGCCAGGAGCCTGATCTACGATCGTTACCTTAGCGTTAAAATATGTGCAAGGATGTTGAGCGAAGGACGAACCTGTTAGCCGACTACCCTTGATGTTTGTCCCTGGATGATTGTTGATTCCGCCATCTAGCAACGACCTCTGCATGTGGATTATCTTGTGTCCTGGTTGGTTTTCTCTATGCCTTGACTGATAGAAACCTCGACAATCATTCCATGAACTTTCCCATCAGATCCTTACATTCTCTTACTGTTGTATGCGCTGTATTGGGGTTATAGCATTGGAAGCACGAATTGATTTTCGGTTTGCAAATTTTTGGGTATTCTGGCAATGAAAAAAATAAATGAATTGATTTCAGGTCTGCATTTTTATAATGGTATCCTAGAAATGGAAAAATGTTCTTATTTGTTATTCCTGTCTGCATTGTATTGGTACTCTCGCAATGGGAAGAACGTTTGATTTCCTATCTGCATTTTATATTGGTGTCCGGGAGATGAAAAACGTTTTTGTATTCCTGTTTGCATTGTATTGGTACTCTGGCAATGAGAAGAACATTTGATTTCCAATTTTCATTTTATATTGGTGTCCCGGAGATGAAAAACATTTTTGTATTCCTGTCTGCATTGTATTGGCAGTCTGGCAATGGGAAGAACATTTGATTTCCTATTTGAATTTTATATTGGTGTCCGAGAGATGAAAAACATTTTTTTTGTATTCCTGTTTGCATGGCATTGGTATCCTGGCAATGGAAAACGAATTCATTTCCATGTATGCATTTTGCTAGCATTTTTCCCTTTTAAATGATGTTGGCAACATGGAGTTCCTTCTGGTGCGTTTTGGGCACATCATTCTGCATATGTTAATTATGGATAGCCATGAATTCCCTTCTGGTGTGTCCCTATACATGTTTTTTCCCTTTTAAAATGATACTGTGATAGCTGATTAATTACCCACGATTTTTCCATTCAAAACGTGGTTGAGATTGTGTTTAAATGCTCACAAATTTCCATTCAAAACGTGTCTGAGACCATTGTTTAATGCTCACGATTTTACCATTCAAAACATGTCTAAGATAGTTGTTTAAATGCTCACGTTTTTCCATTCAAAACATGTCTGAGACCATTGTTTAATGCTCATGATTTTACCATTCAAAACATGTATGAGACCATTGTTTAATGCTCATGATTTTACCATTCAAAACATGTATGAGATCATTGTTTAAATGCTCACGTTTTTCCATTCGAAACCTGTCTGAGACCACTGTTTAATGCCCACGATTATTGCCTTTAAAAGTTGACTTTGATTGCTGTTTAAATACCGATGATTTTGCCTTTAGAATGTTGCCAGAGCTTGCTATAGTTACCCAGGATGTTTCCTTTAGAATGTTGCGAGAGATTGCTGTAATTACCCATGATTTTTGCCTTTAGAATGTTGACTGAGCTTGCTGGAATGGCCACAAATTTACCAGAACCATTGCTACAGTTAATTGGCTTGTTAATTGCAATGTTAAATGCTATATTAATTGCCTTACTAAATGCCAGAACAATTGCTACAACACTGTGAATGGTCAACAGATTCCTACTTATTGATTAAATGCCGCAGCGAGTTAAATGGTTAACAATTATGTGAATTTCCTTGTTTTTGCGCTATTAATCGTTATGTTAACCGTCATATAAATTGCCTCGCTACTGTTATATTAATTGTTATGTTAATTAACATGATAATCGCCTTGTTAGTGCTATAATACTTGTTATGAAAATAGTCATGCAAACTACCCTGTTATTGCTCAATTAATTGATTAGGTTAATCATTATGTTAAATGCCTGGTTAATTGCTGTAATAAATTGTTATGTAACAGATATGTAGTTACCTTGTTGATTTGCTACAACAATGTTATTAGGTGGTAGTTTCCTCCTCAATGATAATAAACAACTAGTGTGGTTAGTTCAGTCATTATATCTAGACTAATGTTGAGGTTTAACTGTTCATAAGTGCTATAGGTAGCATTCCACTTTAAGAATGTTAATGTTGTTATTCAAGTTTATGGTTAGTTGTATTTATATATATCGCCTAATTGGTAACCCAAACTCGCTAAATTTGAGTCGTAATTCATGTTAAGTTCGGTGGGTAACTCGTTGACTGATGGAATTTAGACTGGTTAATTGATCAGTAATTAACGCCAATTTAAGTCATAGATAATGACCTTTTAACCTTGATTAATGGTTGTTGTTTAATATTAATTAATGTTTGTATGTGGTTTTGTAAATGTTCAATGTGATTGGTTTTGCTCAAAGGGTTCTAGTTACTTGTGTAATTAATTTTTTGTTGTTAGGATGATTGTCCTTAGCTTAGTAGGCTTGGTCTGCTTGTGTTGGGAAGGATGTAGACACCTCCTTGTTCCTCAGAACAGTCGCCATCTCTGAGACCTTAAATGGTCAAAATCGATGGGAACCTGGGCTTGAGCGTTGCTTATGTGTCCTAGAGGTCCTAACCATTGCAGGGTAGGACGGGCGGGTAGTCATTCTTATTTTTCGTCAGTTGAATGTTGTACATTGCTTCCGGGTGCTTGATGTGCTTTTATGTTAGGTCGTTATGTTGTTGTTACAGGAGTTGCATGCGTTTTGTCGTCGTCGTGTTGCGAGGTTAAGTATAATGTCATTATTACCTTCCTACACACAAAAAAAAAAAAATTAAAAATTTAAGGGTGCTTTTACTGGTTGTACATCGTAGGAGTCATACCAGATGGGGATGTTACATGTGGTATCAGAGCGGGTTCAACCCGCGACTTGGGATCGCTACGACTTTCTTTGATATGATATGATTATAATGTTACTAATTGATTTGACTTGTATTCGTGCAGGTAATCATGGTTAGAGGACGCCACGGAGGCAGACGACGGGGTGCTAGAGGAGGAGGTACGACACCTATAGTGGCATCCATGCATGAGGGATCTAACTCGAAGGGAGATGAGTAGGTTTTCGGACAGGAGAAAATAGCAGTTGGTGATGTGGTCAAAATGATGAGATCTTTTCAGCGCATGTCTGAGGCAATGATCAGCCGTTTGGATAGAGATGAGGCCAGGGTGCCGACACCCGCTGAGGTTCCGCCGCGCGGTCCGGTCGGTACTGGTAGCATTCACCATGAACTCGAGAAGGTCAAATTTCTTGAGTTCTTTGGTGCCCCAGATGACGCAGCTGCCGAGGCATGGTTGGAGAACATGGCAATGTGCTTTGCACTTTGCGATTATACCTCCAACATGAAGGTTTGCATGGTGGTTTTCCAACTGAAAGGAAGCGCTCTTCTATGGTGGAAGACACTCCTACCATAGCTGAACATGGATGTTGAAGACATGTCATGGGAACTGTTTGAGGAACGGTTCCGAGAGCGATACCTTTAAGAGGAATTCATTGAGCGTCAGCTCAATGAGTTCAACGCCTTACGATAGGGAGGTTGTACGATGCCCAAGTACGAGGCCCATTTTATGGAGCTGCTCCGGTATGCTCTGCACCTTAACACTGAGAAACTTAAGGTCAACAGGTTCATGTTCGACCTTAACGACAACATATGTGCAAAGGTCAGGATTTTGATGCCTCAAACCTTGCATGATGTCATCCAAAAGGCCCTCATAGTAGAGGAGGAGCTTATCAGCAGGGGGTTAGACTAGGACTCCAGCGAGACCAGTAGGGAAGGTGTCATCTGGAGCACATCAGCATTAGACACCAGCCAGACATACGCTGGGATATCGTGGCTTCCAGAGGGGATCCACTTTCACTACACCTCGGCGATGGACGCCTCAACAACGGACACCTTATCGGGGACCACAACATCAGTAGCAGCGTCGACCGCAGTAGCAACAGTTTAGGTCTGTTCAGCACAATAGACCAGGATTCCAGGCCGGTGGGTCGTCATCTTCTACTTTGACTACTAGGACTACTGGGCCAAAGAAGGGGTGTTGGACATGTGGGGAGCCACACTACCAGCGTGACTACCCGGTGGAGAGGACTAGAGCGTCTGGATTAGCTGGACCCACTACCGTGGGAGATATGGGCAAGGCCCATCGGATTCATGCAACGATAAATAAGCACCAGGTGGAGCATCAGTTGACTGTGATCGAGATGACAGGTATCGTCACTGACCATACCCTTAGTATTTTGATAGATCCCGGTGTTACCGAGAGTTTCATTTCTGGTGCAATGCTAAAAAGGATTAAGGTAAAGGTAGTTGAATAGGATGAGTTTAGCTTCGTAGAGATGGCTTCAGGAGCCAAACAAAAGGTTGGAGGAAAGGTTACGGGCTGTATCCTTAACACGGGAGAGTTTGTCACAAGGGCCAACCTGTACATCATGATATTAGGATCTTATGATGTCGTAATTGGCATGGACTGGTTGGAATCGCATGAGGCGATACTCAACTATAAGACGAAATGGTTGAACTTGGTCGATGATGAGGGACAGAGACGTGTGATTGTAGGATGGAACTAGGGAGTTTCCCTGAGGTTCATCTCTTCTTTACAGCTACGGAAGAGCATGCGCAAGGGGTGAAAGCTTTATGCGATCCTTGCATTAAACAAGAAGGGATTAACGTAAGGTTTAGAACACCTTCTGGTGGTGAGAGAGTTTGCATACGTATTTTCAGAGGAGTTACCTGGGATTCCACCGGACAAGGAATTGGAGTTCACTATAGACCTAAAACCTAGAACTGAACCGATAGAGAGAACACCTTATCAGATGTCGACCCCGAAATTACAAGAGTTAAGAATGCAACTAAAAGAATTGCTGGACCTGGGACTGATACATCCAAGTGTGTCACTGTGGGGTGCACCTGTTATTTTCATTTGAAAGAAGGATGGGTCGTGGAGGCTCTGCATTGACTACCGTCAATTGAACAAGGCCACGATCAAGAATCAATATCCATTGCCAAGGATTGATGATCTATTCAATCAAATGAAGGGGGCGACTGTGTTCTTAAAGATCGATTTGCGATCAGGGTATCACCAGTTACGGATTAAGGAAGATGACGTCCCTAATACTTCCTTTAAGATGAGGTTTGGACATTGCGAGTTTACTATTTTACCATTTGGACTGAAAAACGCCCCAGGGGCATTTATGAGTTTGATGAATGAGGCGTTCCACGAGTACTTAGACAAGTTCATCCAAGTATTCATTGACGATATTTTGATTTACTCTTAGACGATGGAGGAGCATGACGAGCACTTGCGCTTGGTACTACAGTGTCTGCGAGAGAACAAATTGTGTGGGAAGTTATCCAAATGCTCATTTTATCAATTGAAGATCCACTACTTAGGGCACGTCATCTCTGGTGAAGGTATCGTTATGGATCTAGCGAAGGTTGAGGCCATTATGGAATGGTCTTCACCGACAAATGTCCCAGAAGTGCGTAGCTTCATGGGTTTAGTAGGATACTATCGACAGTTCGTCGAGGGGTTTTCGAAGATAGAAAATCCGATCACAGAATTGCAGAAGAAAAATAAGAAGTTTGTTTGGACCGAGAAATGCATGGAAGCATTTCAGAGGCTCAAGGAGTTGTTGACAACACCACCGATACTAAAGGTCCTTGACATGGACGTGGAATTATTGGTATGCACCGACGCATCTAAGGAAGGCTTAGGTGGAGTCTTGATGCAAGACGAATGAGTGATCGCTTACATCTTGAGGAAACTGAGAAGGCATGAGGAGAACTACACGATGCACAATTTGGATTTGTTAGCCATCGTATATTCCTTGAAGGTTTGGAGACACTACCTTGTTGGATGAAAATTTGAACTAAAGACTGACCATTGTGGACTACAACACATATTTACACAAAGCGACCTAAACACGCAACAACGACGTTGGTTGGAATTGCTTAGCGAGTACGAATTTGAGATTAGTTACATAAAAGGAACAGTGAACCGAGTGGTGGATGCATTGAGTCGGAGACCACACATATTTTCGGTGCTGCCTCTTCAGACGAATCTGCGTGAAAAGATTCTAACTTTACAGCGTAATGATGACTGATACAAAGAGGTCGAGGGTTTTATCAGACAAAACACAATGATGGTACTACGATTTGAAGGATTTTCGTTTGATAGTGATGGATTATTGAGGTTTAAAAATCGGATCTACCTATCGTCGAACGACGAGTTGAGGATGTTGATCTTGAGCGAGGCTCATAGAGTAGTTTACATGGCTCACCTGGGAGTCACGAAGATGAGGGCAGACCTTAAACCCTTATTCTTTTGGAAGGGAATGATGGCCAACATAGTCAACTATGTGCCCATATGTCTAGAATGTCAACAGGTAAAGGCTGAACATAGACACCTAGCAGGATTACTACAACCACACGCTATTCCATAATCAAAATGGGAGGTTATTTCGATGGATTTTATTGTTGGATTGCCATTGATGGCAAGGAGACATGACTCGATTTTCGTAGTAGTAGACACTTTGACAAAGAGTGCTCACTTTATTCCTGTGCATACGACGTATCAGGCACCTGACATAGCTAGATTTTTCATCAGTGAGATTGTGAGGCTGCATGGCGTGCCTAAGAGGATTATATCTGATCGAGGATTGGTGTTTACTCGACGATTTTGGACAAGTTTCCAAGAGGCATTGGGAACCCAACTTAAATTTAGTATTGCGTATCACCTAGAGACTGAAAGGCAGATCGAATGAACAAACAAAACCTTGGAGGACATGTTGTGCATGTACGTGATGGACCAACAAAAGCGTTGGGAAGAATTCTTGCCACTAGTGGATTTTTCTTACAACAACAGTTGCCAGAGCACCATTAAGATGGCGCCTTTCGAGTTTCTTTACGGGCGACTATGTCAGACGCCTTTGAGTTGGGATCGTCTTGAGGATAGGGTCCTGGTGGGACTAGAAGCAATCCAAGAAATGGAAGAGAAAATGCAAACAATAAGACAAAGGATTAAAGAAGCATAGGATTGATAGAAGAGTTATGCCGATGTGCACTGTGTCGATCGTAGTTACGAGGTCGACGATTGAGTCTTCTTGTGAGTTAAACCGCATAAAAGTTTGATCAAGTTTGGGAAGGTAGCTAAACTCTCTCCTAGGTTCATGGGACCTTTCAAGATTGTGGAGAGAAAGGGGCCCATGGCCTATCGACTAGCCTTGCCTGATTCTTTGAGGCGCATGCATGATGTTTTTCATGTATCTTTTTTGAGAGATTATATTAGTGATCCTACACATGTTATTGACATGAGTTCCTTGCAAGTGACGGATGAGGGGGTGCTCACGACTGAGCCGATCCGCATTTTGTATCATCGTGTTTGACAGCTACGATGTCTAACGATAAAGTAGGTCAAGGTCCAATGGGACAATTATAGTCCACACTCGGCGACCTAGGAGGACGCATATGATATGCACCAACAATTTCCATTTTTGTTTGATAGATAGACATATGATACCGTGATACACTTTATTTCAGCATTTATACTGTGAAACTTCGGGATGAAGTTTAGACCAAGAGGGGGTGTATGTAACATCGCGCTTTGGCGCACTGAGTGAACTTATTCTTTGAGGACACTTGCTCGCAAGTGATCCAGATTACTATGCTATTAAAACTTTTGATTTTGATTATGAGGCATTATGGGTTGATGACATGTTGTTTTACTGCATTGACATAGACAGGTACTATTGACTCGGTTTACTGAGTGTGCAGGATTTTGGACCTCAAGGATGTAGAGGCATCGATGGAACCCCTTGGACTCTGAATCGAGTCAGGGAGTGTACCATTGACATTTGATTGTTTTACTGTGATATTAGTGCATCTGATTAGATGATATGATATGGATATGTTCTGACATGATTTGTTGATGATGCAGGCTGGCGATAGCTTGCCGACCAGACTCACATGTGGAGTAAAGGGGTCACGCACGACTACCCAAGATGTTGAGGGAGAGGTGTGGAAAACAACCCTGCCACAACCTACTAGCACTCCCACCATGGCTCGAACTGTAGGTTAACGTTTACCTAGTTCGAGAGGACCCACGATGCCGTGAGGGAAGACTGCGACAATCGCTCATGATGATTCTAAGGGGCACACAATAAGGCGGGGGCCTTATTCCTTAGAGGCCCTTAGTCTCCCACAAGTTTACTTGGCAGAGTATTGACTCCAGGGGTTATTGATGTCTACCAAGTTAGTTAAGAGGCAAGTGACACCCTTGGAGCACGTAGTGCGTCCTGAAGGGCACGTCGCACAAGGGAAAAAAATTAAGGCAAGTGGCACCCTTGGAGAACCTAGTGCATCATGAAGGGCACGTTGTGTTGTTGATGATAGAGGAATGAACCTAGATGGCCTTAGGATGAATAACTTGTTAAGAAATTTTTAAAACAAATTCCTTAATTAAATGTCGCCCAGTACGAAAATTTAAGGTTTAAGTCTAAACTATGCTAGTGGTAAAATTTTATCTCTCTATAAAAAAAAATTAACAATAATAATAATAAAAATAAAAACCACATAAATAATAATTATGACCTTCGTTAAATCTTGTAACACGAAGGGAATAATAAATTTAATTTATTCATTAAAATAAAATAAAATCTGTTGGAATAAAATTTAAAAGAAAAAGGGGAATTAATGGTTTTATTATTTTGATGATTTTAAAATACTAATTAAATGAGAAAAGGGAAAAAGGGTTAATTTCCACACTTGCCTTTTTGAGTTCTAATTAAAAAGGGGAAATAGGGAAAATCTAAAAAATTAGGAAACTAGGAAAAGAGGTAAACATAAAAAGGGAAAAAGGGGAACATAAGGGAAAAAGCAGAAAGTCAAACTTAGAAAAAGTATCTACCATTTAAGAGCTTTCTAATTTAAACTGAACTAGCAATTTAATAATAGGGAAAGCCATTAAAACCTGTAAGAGAATTTGGGGACACCTAGGAGTAACTCTAGGTGGGTGGGGGAAATAAAGATAATTAATTAATTAAAGAAATTAAATTATGGAGGAATGTAGGGGATGAGGGACACTTGTACGGAGAGAAATTTTTAGGAATTTATTTTTAAAAATTTAATGAAATGAGATTTTAGGAAAGAAAGGAAGTTCAAAACTCTATATAATGAAGGAAGGAGAAGGATGAAGGATATTCTTCTATTTGCGTAACGTTATGTTGTAGAAATATCTACTTAATTGACTTAACTTGTGCGAGTTGGGATACCCAGCTCGGTGAGTAGTGGTAGCTCAACTGATGTAGGAGCATCTCCCACATCAAGCAAGCCAACGTGGAAGCGGAGGATAGTTGGACAAGCCAATACAACTTTTGAAATAACCTTAAAGTTGTTGCGCGTTCTTAAATGAGCCATTCAAAAAAGGTGCACTCGTATATTGTAAATGGACCTTGATCAGATTGCTCTCGTCCTTAGTAGATAGACAACATTTAAAGTAGTTAATGCAGGTAGATAGAAATTAATTCTAGATTTGATAGCTTTAGAGCACAAGAGGGATACAGGATATAGACACCCTCATTGTGCATTGTAACATTATTGAAGCAGGAGAAGAGAAAGAGCATGCAGAGATCTGTGTAAGAACACCCATGTATAGATATTTGAATTAATAGAAGAGTTTGATTCAAATTCATGGTTCTGTGTCTGTTCTCTGTGTATTGATGCTTAATGGTGTGCTTATGAATATTTGTTTCCTGTTATACATTTTCTTCTATATGCTGTGTATATGATTTCATGTCTGGATGGAAGTCTGAAAGGGTGAAGGAATGAGTTACAATTGTTTCTCTATTTGAGCCAGAGAATTCCTGCAGGGAGTGCAGTTGAAGTGTCCACAAAGGGAGTGCATTGACAGAGGGTTCAAATAGAGATAACTTTTGTTCTCATTCATCCAAAAGGTGCAGTTGGTACAGAGGAGCCATGCAAGGAGTGTGTAGGCCAAGCTAAGTCTCGGAGTTGTGATTCTAAGCAGAGCATTGAGAGACTTCTGCTGCAGGTGTACGCAGAGTCGAAGAGAATTCAATTCTAGACGTGTTTGAAAGGTTGTTGCAAGGAGTGCGTGCAAGAGTTTCCTGAAGGACTCGAAGGTCGTGGAAAATCTCAGGAAGGATAAGGCCTTTGAATTTGCTGAAGAATAGTGCAGGAAGTCATGGCTTGAAGGTTGGCAAGAAGTGTCACAAAGTTATGTGTAGACGAA
The DNA here is from genome assembly GCA_009831015.1 of Picea engelmannii. Classification (NCBI taxonomy): domain Eukaryota; kingdom Viridiplantae; phylum Streptophyta; class Pinopsida; order Pinales; family Pinaceae; genus Picea; species Picea engelmannii. The sequence continues at coordinate 24,449 of ML834183.1, read as the reverse complement.
CAAGTTTTCACGGAGAAAGACTTGGTTCATTTTTACAGAGGTCACCAGGAAGAACGGACGGTCGGAATTCTCCGAGGAGAATCCGCGAATTTCCGTGGGCCTTTGGACCTTGTGGAGGTGCAGGGGAGATACACGAGTATTCCCACAGGGTTCAAAGCTTAGGATAGATAGAGCTGTTGATCCAAGCCATCCAGGGACGTTGGATTATTCGCAAAATCACCTATCGAGATTTCATGAGAGAAGAGTCGAAGATTTGGTAGCGAGAATCGCGATTTCGCGATACGCGATATCCCGACGGTGTCAAGAAGAGTGTGGGGCCACAGGAGTTGGTGGAGGACAGGTGACACGAGTCATTGGAGTTTCGTGGTGAGAAGTCCCGAACTCACTACATCAGGATTCGTGAAATTGTGAACCCCGAATTACCGATAGAAGTGACGGGATCGTTGAAAAGTCAAAGCCGCGAGCTCATCGAAGTTTTGGCATATCGGGACTCGGGAGTCGGAGAACTGAGTTGCTCGACACCATGAGTGTCGAGATCCTGATAGAGAAAGTCCTGATAGGAAACAAGAAGAGGTCAGCGTTGACTTATATCGGCGTTCGAGGATTCATAGAACCAACGCCCAACCACTGACCTTTGGATTTGCGAAGTCGTGAGTTCCGATCCTCCGAGTGCAGGGAGGGGATCGCACAGAGATTTCTGTGGGTGGAGATTTCCCGATAGGGAAATAAAAGGACCGGTTAGTGTTCTTTGGGCCGAGGGGAGAGAAGGTCCTTTGAGCGGACGTACCTGCGGGTGCGCCTGCGTCAACCTTGCGAGGCGAGCTGGGAGCTAGTCGAAATCTCTGGATAGTGAGTGTCTGGCCCCTTTGTGGCTCGTGGGGTTAAGGGGGAAGAAGAGTACCCCTAGCATTGGCTGGGAGGTACTGGTAAAGTCTCAACGATCGACAAGTGGGAGTTGCACGAAGTGCGCGGGATGTCATTCGGAGCGGGCGATCAGGCAATGGTACACTCTCTTCATTTTTGTATGGTAGAATGTATTAGGGCTTATGCTTGGATCTGCTTATTTAATGGAACAGTAAAATGATTTTTTTTTAAATTGGTGACTGAAACTTTCCTTAGCCTAGCTCGATGGTTGTTGACTCCCATGGACTTCATTTTCCCACATGTCTTGATCACCTTGCTGTGTTGATTATGGCCTTCATGGTTGTTTAGCCTTCATCCCTAGCTCACCAGTCCTCGCTTGAGAAATCATCCAGGAGCCTGATCTACGGTCGTCACCTTAGCATTAAAAGACCTATGGATCTCAATGCCTTGCTTTTCTGTGCAAGGATGATGAGTGAAGGACGAACCTGTTAGCCGACTACCCTTGATGTTTGTCCCTGGCTGATTGTTGATTCCGCCATCTGGCAACGACCTCTGCATGTGGATTATCTTGTGTCCTGGTTGGTTTTCTCTATGCCTTGACTGATAGAAACCTCGACAATCATTCCATGACTGTTCCCATTGGATCCTTCCGTTCTCTTACTGTTGTATGCGCTGTATTGGGGTTATATCATTGGAAGCACGAATTGATTTTCGGTCTACAAATTTTTGGGTATTCTGGCAATGAAAAAAAAAATGAATTGATTTCAGGTCTGCATTTTTATAATGGTATCCTGGAAATGGAAAAACTTTCTTATTTGTTATTCCTGTCTGCATTGTATTGGTACTCTGGAAATGGGAAGAACGTTTGATTTCCTATCTGCATTTTAGATTGGTGTCTGGGAGATGAAACACGTTTTTGTATTCCTATCTACATTGTATTGGTACTCTGGCAATTAGAAGAACGTTTGATTTCCTATCTGCATTTTATATTGGTGTTCGGGAGATGAAAATCATTCTTGTATTCCTGCCTGCATTGTATTGGTACTTTGGCAATTGGAAGAATGTTTGATTTCCTATCTGCATTTTATATTGGTGTCCGGGAGATGAAAAACATTTTTTTTGTATTCCTGTCTGCGTGGCATTGGTATCCTGGCAATGGAAAACAAATTCATTTCCATGTCTACATTTTTCCAGCGTTTTTCCCTTTTAAACGATGTTGGCAACATGGAGTTCCTTCTGGTGCGTTTTGGGCACATCATTCTGCATATTTTAATTACGGATAGCCATGAATACCCTTCTGGTGTGTCCCTGTACATGTTTTTCCCTTTTAAAACGAGACTGTGATAGCTGATTAATTACCCATGATTTTTCCATTCAAAATGTGGCTGAGATTGTGGTTAAACGCTCATGAATTGCCATTCAAAACATGACTAAGACCATTGTTTAATGCTCACGATTTTACCATTCAAAACATGTCTGAGATCATTGTTTAAATGCTCATGTTTTGCTGTTCAAAACATGTCTGAGACCATTGTTTAATGCTCATGATTTTACCATTCAAAACATGTCTGAGACCATTGTTTAATGCTCACGATTTTACCATTCAAAACATGTCTGAGATCATTGTTTAAATGCTCATGTTTTGCCATTCAAAACCTGTCTGAGACCATTGTTTAATGCCCACGATTATTGCCTTTAAAAGTTGACTTTGATTGTTGTTTAAAAACCCACGATTATTGCCTTTAAAAGTTGACTTCGATTGCTGTTTAAAAACCCATGATTTTTCCTTTAGAATGTTGCTAGAGCTTGTTGTAATTACCCATGATTTTTCTTTTAGAATGTTGCCAGAGCTTGCTGTAATTACCCATGATTTTTGCCTTTAGAATGTTGTCTGAGCTTGCTGGAATGACCACGAATTTACCAGAATCATTGCTATAGTTAATTGGCTTGTTAATTGCAATGTTAAATGCTATATTAATTGTCTTACTAATTGCCAGAACAATTGCTACAACACTGTGAATGGTCAACAGATTCCTATTTATTGATTAAATGCCGCAGCGAGTTAAATGGTTAACAATTATGTAAATTGCCTTGTTTTTGCGCTATTAATCGTTATGTTAACTGTCATATAAATTGCCTCGTTACTATTATATTAATTTTTATGTTAATTAACTTGATAATCGTCTTGTTAGTGCTATAATACTTGTTATGAAAATAGTCATGCAAACTACTCTGTTATTGCTCAATTAATTGATTGGGTTAATCATTATGTTAAATGCCTAGTTAACTGTTGTAATAAATTGTTATGTAACATATATGCAATTACCTTGTTGATTTGCTACAACAATGTTATTAGCTGGTAGTTTCCTCCTCAATGATAATAAACAACTAGTGTGGTTAGTTCAGTCATTATATCTAGACTAATGTTGAGGTTTAACTGTTCATAAGTGCTATAGGTAGCATTCCACTTTAAGAATGTTAATGTTGTTATTCAAGTTTATGGTTAGTTGGATTTATAGATATCGCCTAATTGGTAACCCAAACTCGCTAAATTTGAGTCATAATTCATGTTAAGTTCGGTGGGTAACTCGTTGATTGATGGAATTTAGACTGGTTAATTGATCTGTAATTAACGCCAATTTAAGTCATAGATAATGACCTTTTAGCCTTGATTAATGGTTGTTGTTTAATATTAATTAATGTTTGTACGTGGTTTTGTAAACGTTCAATGTGATTGTTTTTGCTCACTGTAAGGGTTCTAGTTACTTGTGTAATTAATTTTTGGTTGTTAGGATGATTGTCCTTATCTTAGTAGGCTTGGTCTACTTGTGTCAGGCGGGATGTAAACGCCTGCTTGTTCCTCAGAACAGTCGCCAACCCTAAGACCTTAAATGGTCAAAATTGATGGGAACCTGGGCTTGAGCGTTGCTTATGTGTCATGGAGGTCCTAACCATTGCAGGGTAGAACGAGCGAGTAGTCATTCTTATTTTTCGTCGGTTGAATGTCGTACATTGCTTCTAGGTGCTTGATGTGATTTTATGTTAGGCTGTTATGTTGTTGTTGTGTGAGTTGCATGCGTTGTGTCATTGTCATGTTGCGATTTTGAGTATAATGTCATTATTACCTTCCTAAACACAGACACACAAAAATAAAAATAAAAATTTAAGGGTGCTTTTACCAGTTGTACATCGTAGGAGTCATACCAGACAAGGATGTTACAATGTCACCAGAATTTTTATCAACACCTTGAATGTGAGGGTCATGACTAGCACCCTCGTCCTCCTCAAATGTGAGTGTATTGATCATTGTGGGTCTGAGCCCGACTGACACCATGTGATTATAAAAAAAATGGTTAGGGTCAAACCCCTTTATTTCTTCCACAAACTTCAAATTAAATTGGTCAAAGTAAGAGGGATATTCATCAATTTTGGAAATTCCTCTCAAAATGATTTCACCAACTCACCAAGGCAGAAAAATAAACCACTTTTTCCTTCTTTTATAAAAATAATGAAACCAAAACTTATACTACCTCAAAACCACTATGATAAACAAATTTTACGACACATAATAAGGAATAAATATAGGCCTTTCATGAGAACAAAAAATCCTAATGATGTTGTAATTATCCATTTTCTCTAGAATTCCCCTTTTATCCAAAAATGTGGATGCTTCCAATGAAATCCTGGAAGTGTCTTCTCTAAAGAGTTATTTCTTAAATTCAAACAAAAACTCATTGTAAACTTCAAAAAAATAATGGATAATTTTCTGCCTCTAGAGAGCTTGACACCACATATTCACATGGTCATTTTTTGAGTTTACACTTTTTCCAACACTCAAACCTTTAAAAATATGACAATGTGTGATAGAAAATACTAGATAAGATGCCATATATAATTTTTTCTCACTTATGAAATTCATTAAATGTAAAGAAATTTAATTCGATATGATCTTTGCCCTATCAAAAACAAAATTCTCATGAACTGTAAAATATAAATACATAGGGCCAGCCAGGGAATAGTTGTTGTAGAATTCTGACATGTAACTCTAGTAAATAACCAAGCAATTTCTTGATAATGGTCCTTTAAAGAACTAACTTGGATTTTGGACAGGTCTTTTGACATTGTAGTAGGGTCTTGCAAATACTCCTGCAAGAGCTCAATTCCATTATTTTTTCCTCTAAGAAAATTTCTGCATCTTCTCCTTTGTACGTCAAGTCCAACTCTGGTAATTTTAACATTATTTTGAAAACTGAAGGCGCCAATGAAGCAAGGGAGATGCTTTGTAGTGGATTTGTGTAACATCCCGCTCTTGCACACACATGATTTGACTTATTCATTGAGGACACTTGTGTGCAAGTGATCTGGTTTAGTATATGGTTTTCTATCTCACTTATGGATTATAATGATGATGTTGTGCATTATGATGTTATGTTATTTGATATCTATGTATAGAAATGTGCTATTGACAAGTTTCTCCTGAGTGTGCAAGATGCTTGATAGATTAAGGATGCCAATGTCATCAATGGACCTCCTTGGACTCCAGATCGAGTCAGGGAGTGGACTGTATATGGTTTGGGTATTTCTATTTATGCATATGTGACATATGATTGGGTATATTATGATGTTGTTTATGGATATTTGACAATGTTTCGTTTATGGATGCAGGCTAGCTATTGCTTGCTATTGAGACTCACATAAGGAGTAAAGGGGCCATGCAAAACAACCAAATATTGAGGGAGAGGTGTGGAAACAACCCTGCCACAACCTACTAGCACTCCCACCATGGCTCAAATTGTAGGTTAACGATTACCTAGTTCGAGAGATATATGATGCTGTGAGGGAAGACTGAGATAGTTGCTCACAAATATTCTAAGGGGAACGCAATAAGGCAGGGTCCTTATTCCTTAGAGGCCCTTAGTTTCTCACAAGGTCTCCCGATGGAGTATTGACTCCAAGGCTTGGACAACTACCAAAATCAGTCAAAGTTGAGTGGCACCCTTGGATCATGTAATGTGTCTTGAAGGGCACGTCACATAAATAAAAATTGAATAAAGGTGAGTGGCACCCTTGGAGCACATAATGCGTTTTGAAGGGCATGTCACAATTTTAATAAAGGCGAGTCAATGAACCTAGGTGCCTAGAAAACAATTTTTGTTTTGACATTGTCGTACTTTAAATAAATATTAAATAGTAATTTTTATTAATTATAAAATCCCCTTAAAAATTCTAAGCCTAGTTTAAAAATTTGAGCCTAAGTTTAACTCGGTAAGAAGACTAAAAAAATTAATTTATAAATTTAATAAATGGTGGGGGATGAAGAAAAAATCAAGTTAGAAATTGAAAAGAGTAAAAATTGATTTCTAAAAATTTAATTATATAAATATGTGCAAAATAATACCAAATTGGAACTAAGATAAGAAAGGAAATAAATGTAAAAAGGAATGTGGAAGCATAGAAAGGAATCTAGTCTAGTCTAACTAAAGAACTTTCCTAAATCAAACACAACTAAGTTTTAGAATGGCGTCGATCATAAAAAATGAAATAGAGGGAATAAAGGGACAACTGGGAGTGATTTTAGGAGCTCTTTTAGGATGGGTGAGGGAAATTGACATTTAATTAAAATAAATGGTGAATTTATTGGTGCAACTAAGGGAACGAGTGACAAGTGTACAGGGAGAATAATTCCTAATTAATTTAAAAAAAAATGAATTAAATGTGCAAATGGGAAGTGTTCATTAAGAAAAATTCTATAAAAGAAATGGGTGAGAAGAGGAATGGATCATGATTGGTATGCATAAATTTATGATGCCAGAATTTATTTGACTGATTTTACTTGTGAGAGTTGGGATACCCAGCTCGAGAGAGAGAGAGTGGTAGCTCAACCTTGTGAGGCGAGTTGGGAGCTAGAGTTTTTTGGTTGTGTTTTTGCGTGGCCCCTTTGCGGCTAAGGGGGCTAAGGGGGGGGAATAGTACCCTTGGTGTTGGATGGGAGGTACCAGTGAGGTCTTCACGGTTACCAAGCGAGAGACAGGAGGGAGTACAAGTGTAGAATAACAACTTCAAATTATTCTCCTTCGGTTACGGTAATCCTAAACTGAGATTGAACTCATTAAGTTTCAAATTAAAATGTAGTTTAATTCTATTGCATACGCATTACTGGGAAATGTTATTCAAGGTTTTAAATTTTTATTGAGATTTAAATTAATCATGTAGTTGCGGTGATCCCATATTTTGTATTTGTTTCTCCATGAGAAAATCTCCTAGCCTTGTGCTTTCATCATGGCTTATTGATTTGTTTTTCTCCCTGGCAGAACACTCATGCTGGATTTTTAATGGGTTGATCATTGCTTATCTAATTCATTTCTTCCCTAGCGAAACCCATGCTCTAACTTTTAATGGGTTGATCATTGATTATTGATTTTGTTTTTCTCCTTGGAAAACCCATGCTCTGAAATTTAATTATATTGGTCAATTGCTTAATCTAATTCGATTTCTCCCTGGAGAAATCCCAAGCTCCGAAATTTAAAGGAAATTGATCTATGTTGTATCATGAAATTGTGTAAGTGAGATAACCTTTTGGTCTGTGTTACATTTCTCCCTTCTTACAATGGTTTAGCTCCCATAAAACCTTGAATTTCTTACCTTCTTTACACAACGCAATTTCTGCATTGCTCAACATATCATTTTCATATTTACTCAGCATTTTGTGTTGATCCCTTTACTCAACGTTGGTGTGAGATCTCATTACTCAGCGTTTATGTTGATCCATTTACTCAGTGTTGGTGTGATATCTCATTACTCAGCATTTTTGGTGAGTGATCCCTTGCCTTTGTGTTGCTATTAATTTGCTTGCCTAGGATTTGTGCCTCCTCTGTCTTACTCTCTAGTGAAATATTCCTCTGCAAATGCTTTCCCTTTGCCTTTTTTTTTATGATTAGATGTGGGATTTTTATCTGTGATTTGGAGACCCATGGAATTGCCCCCACTCCTCTGTCTTTACCCAATGTAACACTTCATCTTATCTTTGCGTATTTCCTTTTAACTCAGTGAATTGTATGCTTCCTTCTCTCTCCGAATTGCCTTATGCACAATGACTCTTTAGCTGGCCATTCCCTGCATTTTTTGGGCATGAGCTTCCATAAATATGAGTTTTAAAATGTGGTGTTTGCCTTCTTTTTTCCCTGCATTTTTCTGGGCATGAGATTTCTTTTTGGAAATTAACCTCTATGTTCCTTTATTCTTTTCCCTGTGTTTTTGGGCATTAGTCGTTTTTTTAGAAGCTAGAACTAAGGGTGTCTCCATTTTAAGTCAACCATTTCACTTTAATTAATTTAGTTGGTCAAGGAGGTAGGGATTTTTAGTAGAATGGAACCCTCCACTAAATTATAATTTAGACATGTCCAAGATAAGAATAAGTAGTGTAATTGAAGGAGAGGACCTATGTTTAGAACTTAACTATGAATTACCTGTCTTTTTCCTTTAATTTTATCGTCAATCAATGTGTGCACATTATTAAAAATATCTTCAAAAAGGGAAAATGAATGGGGAACTGTTGAACTCATGGATTTGTAGTGACTCATTTMAGTTTGAATTGATCATTGAGTGTTTAGGATCTCTAGCGCCATTATTAAGGTTGATGGTGATTGCGTCTAATATTGATATTTTAATTTCAGTTGGACTATAGTTAGAATGTTTCCTAGATGATAATTGCGTCAATTAATTGATCGTGTTATTGTAGTTGGACTTTTGTGATGCTTCAGAGGCTCTTTGCACCATGAAGTTTTATATGATGTACTATTTGTGATGTAAACTATTGTCTCTATGCACCTTAAGAATAATGTGAATGGATGAATTATTTTAGTCATTATTTTAGTCACATCATGAAATTAACATTGATGTATGACTAGTTAAGTGGTTAGACTGCTTGTGCAAATGAGAATTATACTGTAATGTGTGGTTGATAGATATTAGACGTCTAGCGCGCAACGAAAACATGTGAAAATAATGATTGTTTAGACCTTGGAATTCTTGCGCTATGAAAATTTGTTGATGTGTAATGACTAAGTAATGGGTTCTTTGGCACCATTGAATTAATGTCGATACTAGATGGATTGATGATTTTGTCTGTGCCTTAATTTATTGATAAATATCTACTCCATGATATATA
>ML834182.1:128985-141165 GCA_009831015.1 Picea engelmannii | reverse complement strand
TGTTGTAATTAGAGTTCATTGAATTAAATGATTGCATAATCATCTCTTATTGCATTCTATTGGGTCAAGGTCATACACATCGTCAGTTTCATCTCCATCTCCTTTTTGAGTAAGCAACAACCTCTTTAAAATACAACGTAATATTAAAATTTATTAGTAACTTTTATTTTCTAGAAATTCTTTACACCAACATTAGCTAGGATAGCACTTTGGAATAGGTTGAAAGGTACACTCTCCAAAGCATCAAGAAACACAATAACATCTTGTGATAGGGAGAGTTTCAAATCCACTTGCTACATTTTTTCCTGGGAATCCCTTCTCACACAGGGGTCAAACCTGAGGTCACATTAAGACTAGTAGAGTTACTCACCCTGCTTTGTTGGTCTTGGTGTAGATATTGTGTGTATTATTGGGGGTCACATGAGGTTATACCCACGATTATGTGTGGGATCTTCTCGAGTTGATTTCAGGCTTAGATACCCTACCTTTGCACGTGGATTGGACTGTCAACTGTTTCCCCAGGCATCATTGGAGTAATTGGTAACCTTAGCAGCCTATCTATGTAGGGTCTTTACACGAGGTGATTGTGGAAGGGCAAGTCTTCACGGTACCTGGAATTGACGTTGGCCAAACTCACTCGGGCTCCTTGGAGGGCATACCCACGATTATGTGTGGGAGATTGCACCAAGGCGTACGTCCATTAAGCAGGTCGTCAACGTAAATTTTCCACCCGCTTATCCAAGCCCTTTATTGTCTTGATTTCATGACGTTGGATTTCATCACCAACTAGTGATTTCGAAATAAGAAGGTTTGTTTACTTGGTTTGATTTCTAGATTCTATTAGTGAGTGTTGTTTGTTTATCTAGTTACCATAGATTTGTTGCATTCTTTATTTAGTGCGATCAACATTGGCCTTCGCCGATCACGTAGGATGCAAGGGATACCTCTGGAAGATCTAGGAGGTTACCTCCCTTTGCTTCCTAACTCACTAGAGGGATCTCCTGAAGGAGCAGTCAATCACGAAGTAGCCTCTGAGATTGGAAGTTCGAATTATTTAGAGAGATTTAGAATTGTTTCGGATTCTTTAGAGGCATTTAGAATTCCTGTAAATCCGTTATTGAGTGTTAGACAAGATCCGCATTTACTCCGGATGAACTCATCGGGAGAAATTGTTGTTGACGAGAATATTGAAGTACCTACTGGAACTAACGTAGAGTCTGGAGTAGATGATCCACTTTTTCAAAGTGAATCATTTAGAACCCCGATTTACACTACTGGAATTTTTAATCCTAGCTCTGTCCCTGTCCATTCTATTTGGGGAAATTCTCTTGGACACGATATTTTTGACACACTAGGAATGAGTTCTAATCAACCTATGGCATCACAAATGCTTGAGACGTCTGTTACCTATACGGTACCTTTAGATCATTTTACTGGCACAACTAGTAATTTCGTCATAGTTTCAGACCAATTGTTGGTTGGTTCTCACTCAATCCTTCCTCTCTAGCTCACTTGATCTACCATGGTCTCACAACCTATGCATGTTTCTGCCAGAAATATGGTGATTTCCCAAGCTACTATTGGAACACCGCTTCCACTTAGATCAAACCCGTCACTCCCCCTTGGGTTTCATGCTTTGAATACTTCCATTGCTATTCCTACCCATAATCTGACCAGAGGGTCTACTCTTTTTATTCCACCTGGGTACAATGCTGCCGCTGGTTTTGTTCCTACACCTGCCCAGGTTCTCTTCGAAGGGCCGTACATTCCTCCTCCACCTTCACCTGGAGGAGCTAATTGTCCTAGCCCTAGTAGCTCCAATTCAGTTGGAGGCACCAACCATTTCGTCACTTCTGGTTTTCAAATTCCTGTTGGAGGTCAACCTCAAGTTGGAGGTCAACCTCAACTTGGGGGGAAACCTCAAGTTGGGGGCCATAACCCAGTTTATGGCCAAAGTATACCTATTTTACAATCTCAATCTTGGAATATTCCTTTCCAAGGGAATCAACAACCATCTCGGGGGAAACATCCTCAAGTTAATGATTTTGTACCCCCTAATCTTGGGCAACCATATCCAGGTTCTATGAATCCTACTTGGGGTCCAAATTTTTAGTCCAATGCTCCTTTCCAAGGAAGCTCCCCTAATCAACCAACTTCTGTTGGCTATGCGAATGGAAACCCTCCACAACCGAATCTGTCAGGACTAAACTATTTTCAGACTACTTATGGTCCTATTGGTATACCTACGAGATTACCTCCTCAAAACTACCAGTTTCCTCAAGTGAATCGACAGTTTCCTTTTCTTGCTACTTTGGATTTACCAGATTTATATAGGATTTTGAATGATCCTATTTTTCACTCTCCTTACTGGCCCGTCATACCGGCCAAATAGCCATCTGACATTCCTAAGTTTGATGGTCAACCTGGAGAAGACCCAAATAATCACGTCATGACATTCCATATTTGGTGTTCATCTAACTCATTGATGGATGCCTCTATAAGATTACGTCTTTTCCAACGAACTCTTATGGGTTTGAAAACTAAATGGTACATCGAGTTACCACAAGGTTTCTTCACTGACTTCAATACTCTAGCCATGGCCTTCTTAACACATTATCAATTGCTGATACGTTATGAGACAAGAACTGAAATTTTGAGTTCTTTCAAACAATCCTCTTCCACTCACATTTTTGATCATATTCATGAATGGAGGAGGAGGGGACGCTTAATCAAAGTTCCCCTTCCTGACCAACTATTAGCCGAGTGGTTTACTAAATCTATTATTGGTCCTATAGCCCGTGATGTTTCCATTGGTGGTGTTGTCACTGAAGAGCAGATGATTAGTCATGATCAGTACTTAGATATCATTTATTCGCAAATGGGCACTCTGTATGAATTAATCTCTGATGCTCCTTGTCCGTCTACGAATCCTACCCCAACACCTCTAGTAGCTTCCCACGCTGCTGATGGCGTGATTGGCACTTTCCACATTGAGACTCAGTCTAAACAAGCCAGTCACACCAACCCCAAATATACTTCTCCTACTATACAAAATACTCCTAATTTGACTCCTTCCCCCAGTAAAACCTATGACGTCAATTCAGTTCCGTCTACACCTACCGGTAAAAATCAAAATAAAAAGAAAGGGAAGGGTAGGAATAAGGAAGATAAAAATAATAATCCACAATCTGAAAAAAATAAATCCTAGCATGCCAATGATAAGGAAAAACGCAAGCCTCGTTATCCTTGCCTTATCTGTGGTCACGATCACTACACGAAAGATTGTCCACGACGTGCTGAAGTTACTAAGTTCTTTCAAGGAACTAGTACATATTCTACCCCTGTTGTCTTGTCACAACCTTTCCCTTCTCAGCAGCAGGCCCAATTGGTCATTCATGACCAACCTTCTCCCTCTACCACATCTTATGTGCTCATGTGTACTGGTGACTCCAAAAATAATGATGTTGCAGTCACAACTCGAACCAAAGATTATTCTTCTTCGAAGGAAAACGTGGATGATGCACCACCTCCGTTGGTCCAACCTCCTCCGCCAACTTCACCTCCGAATGGTCCTCTTCATCTCAAACGACCAAGCCTAGACACAATCCTTCATCCTCCTCCCAAGGGAATTGTTCGAAATTCATCCTTTAATCCTCACGCATGTGCTTCCCAAAACTACAGTATTGTAGAAGACCTTGCGCAAGCACCCTCTGCGATGTCAGCTCTTGAAGTTCTTCAAAGTTGTCCTACTCAATGGAAGGTGTTGTTAAAGGTTATTGGTGGAATTGATCCTACCGATACTAATTTGATAATCTTTAATTTGGAAGATCATATTCCAAGGCTTCCTCCTCAATTAGCATTTCAAATCCAAGTTTTTGTGGAAAACAAGAATATTTATCGAACCGTTATTGACGGAGGAGCCTCGACTTGCGTTATGTCTGTTACTTGTTGGAAATCCATTGTATCTCCTGCCTTGACCAAGTCACACAATACTCTTAAATATTTTAATGGTGCATGATTCAAACTTTATGGTGTTCTTCCTTCGTTATCTATTACGTTAGAAGGTAAAGCGGTTAATGTCGAGGTTGAGGTCTTTGATGCACCTCTTTATTACAACCTTTTACTTGGCCGTAGCTGGATTCATTCCATGCGCATAGTTGTTTCTACCCTTTTCTGTGTGTTACGTTTCCCGCACCAAGGAAAGGTCATTATTGTCAATCAACTGACCTTCTTTAATTCTGATTCATGTACTAGCAACTCCCCTTTTATTTTGAAAACACCCCCTGGTTGTGAGAATGTTGGTGTGGGTCTTCTCAAAGATTCAACATTGATAGGTACTTTCCCCATTCCTCCACCCAATATTCCTTCTCCTTTTGTCGCCTCGATCAACATGATATCGAATTATGTTAGTGAAACCCCCGAGTCTTCTGACCCGTGGATAGTACCTAATCCTAGTGTTTTCCTTCGTTACGATGACATCATGCCTTTAAGTTCGGTAGAATTGGCTTATCAAGCTATTCAATCAACAACTTCTTCTCCTCTTCTCTCTATGATACGTCTCCCAATACATTTCATGTGATCTTTCCTACTGACGAGATGATCATGATGGTCATGTCTATGGAAGAAACTCCATGGGATGATGGGCATCATCGTTCTATTCTCTTCCTGGAACCTGAGACCATAGAGAGTTATCAACGGATTTCGACATCGTCTACCGTTGTTGTTATTTCTTATGTTTCCGAGTTGACACATGACGTTTTGTATGAAGGGAACTTGAGTAATATTTCCCCTACCATCCCTCTTGACATTTTTATCAAGTCTGGAGTCGTGGAAAATGTTCATGTCGGTGCTTCATGTTCTCCTGATGAAGTCCGTACTTATAAAGCCCTTTTCCAAGAATTCCGTGATGTTTTCGCCCGGAGTTATGAATAAATGTCTGGTATTGATCCCGATATTATTGTGCATGAGATTAAGACATACCCGGATGCTAAACTCATTCTGCAACGACTTCTCCCAGTGCACCCATGTAAAGCTACTACGATTAAGCTTGAGGTTGAAAAACTTCTTAAATCCGGTTTTATCTATCTTGTGGCTTTAACGAATCCGGTATCCAATCTTGTTCCCGTTACGAAGAAACAAGGCACGATTAGTGTTTGCATTGATTATAGGGATATAAACAAAGCTTGTCTTAAGGAAAATTATCCTACCCCTTTTGTTGACCATATTGTTGACGATTGTGCTGGGAGTGAAATATTTTCTTTGATGGATGGTTTCTCCGGCTATAATCAGATCAATATTTTACCCGTGGATCAACACAAGACTACTTTTATTTGCCCTTGGGAAACCTTCGCCTATCAGAAACTACCTTTTGGTCTAAATAACACTGGAGCGACTTTTCAGCATGCTATGTCTTATACTTTTCACGATATTAATTACATTGTACAACCCTATTTAGACGATCTATCGATGCATTCTATGTGTTTCCAAGATCACCCGACACATCTGTGGGCCATTTTCCTACACTGTCGTTATTATCGCATACGTTTGAATCCTCACAAATGTGTTTTTTGTGTGGAATCTGGACGACTTGGTTTTATTGTGTCGATACATGGGATTAGAGTAGACCCCTTGAAGGTTGAGGCCATTCTTAATATACCTTCTCCTTCCACACTACACCAACTCCAAAGTTTGCAAGAGAAAGAATTTTTTTTACGTCGATTCATTCCCAACTACGCTGAATTAATGAAAGGATTTACTCAGCTTCTGAAGAAAGGATACGATTTTGTATGGGACGACACCGCAAACAAAACTTTTGAATCTTTGAAACTCATCTTAACCCGTACACCCCTACTGTTTCCTCCAGATTATAGTCGAGATTATTTCATGTACTTAACTGCTTCAGACTCTACCATTGCTATGGTATTAGTCCAAGAGGATTATTCACACGATGAACATGTTGTATACTATTTGATTCAGAGTCTCATGACCACCAAAACCAAATATCTACATGTGGAAAAACTGGCCTTGGCAGTTGTTCAAGCTGTCCAACGTTTTCGTCACTACATCTTATTACACAGAACCACTGTTATTTCCAATTGCAACCCCATGCAACACATCCTTACCCGACAATTGCTGGGGGGGAAATACTTTAAATGGATAGTTACTCTCCAGGAGTTTGATTTGGAGTTTGAGCATGCCAAGTCAAAGAAATATTTGTTTTTTGTCGATTTGATTTGTGACCTTCCATCTACTGAGACAAAAACCGTGGCAGAGGATTCCTTACCTGACAAATCCCTCTTTCTGATCATTTTTAATGGCATATGGTACGAAGATATCATCATCTATCTCCAGACCCAAAATTTCCGGCCTGATCTTTCTGGTATAGATCGTTGTTGTATTCGGTATCAATCCCGTCAAAATATTATCCTTGGAGATACACTTTACCGCCGTGGTATTGATTCCATCTTTCGACGATGTCTCACTTATGATGAAGCTGAGAAAGCTTTGAATGAATTTCACTCTGGAGCATGTGGTGGTCATATGTCTAGGTATGCCACTGCCCAAAAGATCTTACGAGCGGGTTATTTTTGGCCCTCGTTGTTTAAGGATTGCATTACTGCTGTCTAGAAATGCCACGCTTTTCAAACCTACAACAACAAGATCCGATCTCACCCTGCTCCTCTTCACCCTGTAGTTTCCATCGGTCCATTCGCCAAATGGGGCATTGACTTCATGAAATGTAACCCTCACTCGGTCGGGGGGCATGGATACATTATTGTAGATGTGGATTATTTCACTAAATGGGTCAAGGCATTGCCTACATTTGATAACACTGTTAAAACTACAACCTTATTCATATTCAATCATATCATTACTCGGTTTGGGGTCCCTCAAGCTATCATTTCCGATCACAGTAGTCATTTTCGTAATTTCATGATGTTTGAACTCACTGAGAAGTTGGGTATTCACCATGAAAACTCAACACCTTGCTATCCATAGGCCAATGGCCAGGTTGAAGCAATCAACAAATTTCTCACTACTATGCTTCGACGAATGGTAGGAATTCATAAGTCAATTTGGCACACGATGTTGTTCTCAACATTGTGGGCATATCGGACATCCGTTAAGTTTTCCATGGGATTCACACTTTTCTAGTTAATATACGGTATCAAAGCAATTTTGCCGATTGAATGTGAGATTCCATATTTGAAGCTAGCTGTCGAACTTTGCCTTTACACTTCGGTTGAGGAAGAAAGTCTGTTGTATTTGATGCAATTAGATGAAACTTGTCGTGATGCGGCCTTAGTTATTGAAACTCAGAAAAAGTGCGTCAAAGCTCAGTATGACAAGCATGTCAAACCACATATTTTTTCTGAAGGTGATCTAGTTCTCCTTTATGGGCAAGATCATGATTTTCTAGGGGATGGTAAATTCAAGCCCATGTGGCGGGGTCCTTACATTGTGAAATGAGTGTTGGAGAAAGGGGCTTATGAACTGGTGGATTATGATGGAATTCCTTTGAGTGAACCCAAAAATGGGCATTACTTGAAGAAGTACTATGCTTAAGTCATTTTTGCATGAGTGCTGTGTATTTTTAGTGTATCATACTCTTGTGTGCTTTTTTGTTTTTTGGTTTTGTTCTCTCGGTTTATTACCTTGCATTGTGCTTGGTTTCCAGATGTCGATGTCTTCTCTACCCTACATTGGCTTTGCTGATGGCGCTAGTTGAAGTACTCAAAACTTAGCATCTATTGCTTGGGCAATCTATGCACCTACATATGAGTTAATCAATCTACATGGTGTTTGCCTTGGTCATGCAAGTAACAATATTGTGGAATACAGTGCAGTTATTGAGTTGTTAACTAATGTTGTGTCACTTGGAATCCATCATCTTGTTGTACGACTCGATTCACGGTTAGTAGTACTATAATTGAGTAATGTTTATTCTATTCGGAGTCCTACTTTGTTAAGGGTATATTTATGAATTCGCCTCTTGGAACGTCAGTTTGATTACATTGAATATCAACACATTCCCAAATGTCTAAATACATTAACAGATGCATTGGCTAATTATGTGTTAGACATACATTTGAGACATTTATAAAATCTAATCACACTGTGTACATAAAACAAGTAAGCCGGTAGAAACCTTATATATATAACGATAAAATTTTACAAAAAGTGTTTTTTGTCCGAAAACCAAAATGTAAAAAATGTGAAGCACATGGCTTCATATACAACAAGCATCACATATGCTGCTCACTATAACAAGCGACTTCCTGTGCTATTCTACACAACAGTCAACCGATGGATGCAGACACGCCCACTGTGTGGCGTTGGTAATGCCTAGGAATATCATCTATGGTGGCATTTGGGACGTTCATAGTGAGCCCCTCTAGGTTTTGTTCTATGGACTTAAGATCAGAAGAAACCACTCCCGCTACGACACCTCTCTCCCCTCGCCTTTGGATAGAGGATGATCCTTGTGGACGATAAGGTCCCACATCTACATTTTTTGGAGAGAATTTGATTAGTCATTGGACTTGTAAAATACAAAAAACATTTTATATCATTAAAAATAACAAAAGCATGATATAAACAAAATTTTCTTCTTACCTATGTCACCCCATTGGGAACCTTCGGGAAGAGCTAGGTCCAGATCTCCACAGAAATCTAACTCGGTGTAGGCATAATCATTGACCATGAGAATTTGAGTCCTCAACCATTCTAAGAAGACATCGTTATACCCAATGATGTGACTGCCTCCATGTTGGGCCATGAGATCTACCCACCTCTTCATCCTCGGATCCTGTGGAGTAGGTATACTCCACTCTACCTGCCAATGTAAGACTGGGACTCTCTCTAGGAAGAAGGATACCAAAATAGACCCATATCCAAATTGTTTCAACCCACCACTTCTACACTTGGTAAGTTGTTTCTGTATACTTTTAAGGACCCGTTCGCACTAGTTGAAGACTTGAGGCTCCATACACTCCAATTCATACTGAAAATGGCTCTGTAGACCCATGTGGGGAGCTTCACTCCCTACCATGTGAGTAATAGTATAGAGGATAGTTTGCAAAGGCAAATCACATACATCCCTAATAGCGACCTTACCGCTATGTTTCTCGGTTCCCAGTACACAATGATGATTGATGTAGTAGTTCATAGACTCACCGCCACCCCTGCTACCTGTAAGTGTCACCCCTGAACCACGATGAGATAGTCCAGTTAGGAAATAAATATCCTCGATATCTATGGTGAGTGTGTGGGCACCCACATGAAATGCCTGCTCGTTCACATCCCACATGTGAACCAAGTATTCCAGTAGTCTTAGCTGGGCCCTCAGCTAGGCCCTCATGTCCTGAATCTTGAAGAATTTTAGTAACCCGCACTGCTGGAGGGCCATCACTATTACTGGTTCATTCCCAACGAAGAAATATTCCTCTTCGTGTTCTCGTTCGCGCCACTCGAACATCTTAACTGTGGAAAACCTGCCAAGGGACCATAATATGAAATTAGAAACATAATTTTATTTCTTGAGGGTTTTTTACTTGTTGGGTGCATCTTTTGAAATTTTGGGCCACGGTCGTCGTAGGGCGGTGTCGTCTACCCCCAGCTGTAGGGTCACCTGCGACGATCCTAGATCGTCGCAGGTCCCGATATAGGGCACCTGCGACGACCTCAATGCATGGGTAACCCCCAAAAACTCAACCCAAAACATAATTTTAACCAATGAAAATCAATTTTAAAACCTTGCAAAGATGAAGGAGAAGAAGATTACCTCTTTAGCGGAGACGATTCGTGAAATGATCCCCCATACACTCCACAATCAACAATTGAAAATCGAGGTGAAAAAAGGGCTTTGGAGCAATTTTTGGGCAAAGTTACAAATGAAATGGTAAAATGTGGTTTGTAACCTATTTTATTCATTTTTATTACTTTTCATTTGCATATTTTATTATTTTTATGATTTGTCCAAATTCTAAAGTCTTAACAACTTTAGAAGTGGTTGATTTTTGTAGATTGAAAAGTCTAGAGGCGAAACGTTGGAACAAGGGTCCACTTTTTAGTTTGTTTTTATATATTTGTCGTATGTATAGATCCTTTTAGGGTTTTTCAAGAAAAACCCTGAGCTTAGTCTTTGATCTTTCTCGTGCTCGTGAATCAATGAGAATGTAACCGAGTATACTTTTATCACTTTTTCGGACTCGTAAAGGTTACACGAAAAAAGGAAACCCCTTAGAGTTCCCTTTAAGCTCTTTTCAGACTCTCTAAACATGAAAAGATGGATGAGCGACCTTGTTCTTTTCACGCTTGTAAAATTATTTGAAGAAAACATCTGATGAGCGGTAGGTTATCACTTTTTCGGTCTCGTCGGATTAATCTACGAAAAATGACCTGTTGGATTTCTCTTTAAGTGTTTTTCAGACTCTCTAAAAATGAAAAACCCCTGATTTTTCTTTCCTTGGACTCATTAAACAAACATCGAACCACTCCTTCTTAGGGTTTTTTAAATATACTCCGAGAGACTCGTCCGAAGGATGAGATTACATTTACAAGCATATGTTATCCTCCTCAATCTTGCGTAAAAATAAAGAGGTACTCGCTATAAATGGTGGGGGAAAATTGGGAAAGAAATATGTGTCTGTATTCGTATTGGTGGCAATAACAGTCACTCTTTAACATGACACCCCCTTCATGATTGTATACAAGTTGGGAAATACATTTGTCTCTCGTTTGACCATCTACAAGTTCATATGTTGGGTCCTCCTTGAGTCAATGCTGCCAAGGCCATTGCCATGTCGTTCATATGTTCAAGAGAAGTCCAACCTAAACAAACCCTCTATCGAGTTGACCATCTGCAATCATAAATTTTCTACCATGTCGGCCTTCCCCGAGTCAGTTCCAAACCACTTCATACTCTGATCTACTTCAAATCTGTTACTTATTTCATGTCATTGATGAGGGATACATCAAGTCCCTCTTGTGACTAGTCTTTTCCTGTCAACTTCAACACATTATCCAAGAACTAGACTTAGAAATCATTTAGTACCTTAGAGCCCGCATGCCTCAATGGCAGGTCTCTTCGCTTTCAACAGTGGGTTCAAATCATTGACCCCTGATTGGGAGATTCAATCGAGTGTTTGACTTCAACTCATTTATTCACATTCGTTGGACCGTACTAGGGTACCTTGGGGGTCTTGGCATCAATGGTGATTTCCCTCGCACTTGTTAATGGTTTTCATCATTGACCGATAATCAAGTGGTTTATACCATGTTCGACTTCAACACCTGTAATCACATGGTTAGATTCATACTTAAGGACGACGGAAATGAAGACCCTGGATCCCATCATTCTGATCCAGGTTGTGACAGAGTATTCATGAATTAGTATTGACACATATATCCATTGTGTATGTCTCGTGGCTATGTCCAAATTTGAATTCTTTAGAGCATATATCCACAATGTGTTCCTAGTGGCTATGTCGATTCATAATGACATGGATCCATAGTGTATATTTAGCGGCCATGATTCACTTGAAATTTTGTAATCTGAGCATGGGAATGCCTACCTCATACGATGGTTTATTATTATGCAGATGCTTGATTGTTTGCAGGTTCCCTATCGATGCGCTCCTTGTTCGACACACACATTCTACAAAGTATTTCAACTATCACAAGTTCCAGCTTCATACTTTGGGGGGCATTCTGTTACACATTATTTTGGTCACCCCAGTGATCCATTGACAACATGTGTTCATGTTCCCTGAAAAGATAAAAGAGTCTATCCATGAAAGAGTGATTTTATTTCCTTTCTAAAAAACCATATTAAGGAAGGTCATGACACCCTGCAATATGCATGGGGTGCGACGATTCCTGATCGTCGCATCCTTCTCTAGAGCTAGATTGCGACATCTCCGCAGGATTCCATATGCCTAGGGTGCGATGATGCTAAAAGCTAAGGAAAAGTTAAACTTCACGAATGTTATAGAAGGTGAGGTGGCCTCTCAATGGTTTGGATCTTACTCTCTTTTCTGATTTGGTGGGATCATCCTAATCTCCTCATCCATCCCTCCTTCACACTATATAAGGAGGGATCTCTCATGGAAAAGGCTAAGGTTGAATAGGCTAAGATTTGTATGGAGAGTTCTAGTTCAGATTATTCTTGAGAGATTT
>ML834182.1:101115-111973 GCA_009831015.1 Picea engelmannii | reverse complement strand
AAATCTCTCAAGAATAATCTGAACTAGAACTCTCCATACAAATCTTAGCCTATTCAACCTTAGCCTTTTCCATGAGAGATCCCTCCTTATATAGTGTGAAGGAGGGATGGATGAGGAGATTAGGATGATCCCACCAAATCAGAAAAGAGAGTAAGATCCAAACCATTGAGAGGCCACCTCACCTTCTATAACATTCGTGAAGTTTAACTTTTCCTTAGCTTTTAGCATCATCGCACCCTAGGCATATGGAATCCTGCGGAGATGTCGCAATCTAGCTCTAGAGAAGGATGCGACGATCAGGAATCGTCGCACCCCATGCATATTGCAGGGTGTCATGACCTTCCTTAATATGGTTTTTTAGAAAGGAAATAAAATCACTCTTTCATGGATAGACTCTTTTATCTTTTCAGGGAACATGAACACATGTTGTCAATGGATCACTGGGGTGACCAAAATAATGTGTAACAGAATGCCCCCCAAAGTATGAAGCTGGAACTTGTGATAGTTGAAATACTTTGTAGAATGTGTGTGTCGAACAAGGAGCGCATCGATAGGGAACCTGCAAACAATCAAGCATCTGCATAATAATAAACCATCGTATGAGGTAGGCATTCCCATGCTCAGATTACAAAATTTCAAGTGAATCATGGCCGCTAAATATACACTATGGATCCATGTCATTATGAATCGACATAGCCACTAGGAACACATTGTGGATATATGCTCTAAAGAATTCAAATTTGGACATAGCCACGAGACATACACAATGGATATATGTGTCAATACTAATTCATGAATACTCTGTCACAACCTGGATCAGAATGATGGGATCCAGGGTCTTCATTTCCGTCGTCCTTAAGTATGAATCTAACCATGTGATTACAGGTGTTGAAGTCGAACATGGTATAAACCACTTGATTATCGGTCAATGATGAAAACCATTAACAAGTGCGAGGGAAATCACCATTGATGCCAAGACCCCCAAGGTACCCTAGTACGGTCCAACGAATGTGAATAAATGAGTTGAAGTCAAACACTCGATTGAATCTCCCAATCAGGGGTCAATGATTTGAACCCACTGTTGAAAGCGAAGAGACCTGCCATTGAGGCATGCGGGCTCTAAGGTACTAAATGATTTCTAAGTCTAGTTCTTGGATAATGTGTTGAAGTTGACAGGAAAAGACTAGTCACAAGAGGGACTTGATGTATCCCTCATCAATGACATGAAATAAGTAACAGATTTGAAGTAGATCAGAGTATGAAGTGGTTTGGAACTGACTCGGGGAAGGCCGACATGGTAGAAAATTTATGATTGCAGATGGTCGACTCGATAGAGGGTTTGTTTAGGTTGGACTTCTCTTGAACATATGAACGACATGGCAATGGCCTTGGCAGCATTGACTCAAGGAGGACCCAACATATGAACTTGTAGATGGTCAAACGAGAGACAAATTTATTTCCCAACTTGTATACAATCATGAAGGGGGTGTCATGTTAAAGAGTGACTGTTATTGCCACCAATACGAATACAGACACATATTTCTTTCCCAATTTTCCCCCACCATTTATAGCGAGTACCTCTTTATTTTTACACAAGCTTGAGGAGGATAACATATGCTTGTAAATGTAATCTCATCCTTCGGACGAGTCTCTCGGAGTATATTTAAAAAACCCTAAGTAGGAGTGGTTCGATGTTTGTTTAATGAGTCCAAGGAAAGAAAAATCAGGGGTTTTTCAATTTTAGAGAGTCTGAAAAACACTTAAAGAGAAATCCAACAGGTCATTTTTCGTAAATTAATCCGACGAGACCGAAAAAGTGATAACCTACCGCTCATCAGATGTTTTCTTCAAATACTTTTACAAGCGTGAAAAGAACAAGGTTGTTTATCCATCTTTTCATGTTTAGAGAGTCTGAAAAGAGCTTAAAGGGAACTCTAAGGGGTTTCCTTTTTTCGTGTAACCTTTATGAGTCCGAAAAAGTGATAAAAGTATACTCAGTTACATTCTCATTGATTCACAAGCATGAGAAAGAACAAATACTAAGCTCAGGGTTTTTCTTGAAAAACCCTAAAAGGATCTATACATACGACAAATATATAAAAACAAACTAAAAAGTGGACCCTTGTTCCAACGTTTCGCCTCTAGACTTTTCAATCTACAAAAATCAACCACTTATAAAGTTGTTAAGACTTTAGAATTTGGACAAAGCATAAAAATAATAAAATATGCAAATGAAAAGTAATAAAAATGAATAAAATAGGTTACAAACCACATTTTACCATTTCATTTGTAACTTTGCCCAAAAATTGCTCCAAAGCCCTTTTTTCACCTCGATTTTCAACTGTTGATTGTGGAGTGTATGGGGGATCATTTCACGAATCGTCTCCGCTAAAGAGGTAATCTTCTTCTCCTTCATCTTTGCAAGGTTTTAAAATTGATTTTCATTGGTTAAAATTATGTTGTGGGTTGAGTTTTTGGGGGTTACCCATGCATTGAGGTCGTCGCAGGTGCCCTATATCGGGACCTGCAACGATATAGGATCATCGCAGGTGACCCTACAGCTGGGGGTAGACGACGCTGACCTACGACGACCGTGGCCCAAAATTTCAAAAGATGCACCCAACAAGTAAAAAACCCTCAAGAAATAAAATTATGTTTCTAATGTCATATTATGGTCCCTTGGCAGGTTTTCCACAGTTAAGATGTTGGAGTGGCGCGAACGAGAACACGAAGAGGAAAATTTCTTCGTTGGGAATGAACTAGTAATAGTGATGGCCCTCCAGCAGTGCAGGTTACTAAAATTCTTCAAGATTAAGGACATGAGGGCCTAGCTGAGGGCCCAGCTAAGACTACTGGAATACTTGGTTCACATGTGGGATGTGAACGAGCAGGCATTTCATGTGGGTGCCCACACACTCACCATAGATATCGAGGATATTTATTTCCTAATTGGACTATCTCATCGTGGTTCACGGGTGACACTTACAGGTAGCAGGGGTGGCGGTGAGTCTATGAACTACTACATCAATCATCATTGTGTACTGGGAACCGAGAAACATAGCGGTAAGGTCGCTATTAGGGATGTATGTGATTTGCCTTTGCAGACTATCCTCTATACTATTACTCACATGGTAGGGAGTGAAGCTCACCACATGGGTCTACAGAGCCATTTTCAGTATGAATTGGAGTGTATGGAGCCTCGAGTCTTCAACTAGTGCGAACGGGTCCTTAAAAGTATGAAGAAACAACTTACCAAGTGTAGAAGTGGTGGGTTGAAACAATTTGGATATGGGTCTATTTTGGTATCCTTCTTCCTAGAGAGAGTCCCAGTCTTACGTTGGCAAGTAGAGTGGAGTATACCTACTCCACAGGATCCGAGGATGAAGAGGTGGGTAGATCTCATGGCCCAACATGGAGGCGGTCACATCGTCGGGTATAATGATGTCTTCTTCGAATGGTTGAGGACTCAAATTCTCATGGTCGATGATTATGCCTACACCAAGTTAGATTTCTGTGGAGATCTGGACCTAGCTCTTCCCGAAGGTTCCCAATGGGATGACATAGGTAAGAATAAAATTTTGTTTATATCATGCTTTTGTTAGGTAAGGGCAAAGTTCGACAGCTAGCTTCAAATATGGAATCTCACATTCAATCGGCAAAAATGCTTTGATACCGTATACTAACTAGAAAAGTGTGAATCACATGGAAAACTTAACGGATGTCCGATATGCCCACAATGTTGAGAACAACATCGTGTGCCAACTTGACTTATGAATTCCTACCATTCGTCGAAGCATAGTAGTGAGAACTTTGTTGATTGCTTCAACCTGGCCATTGGCCTATGGATAGTAAGGTGTTGAGTTTTCATGGTGAATACCCAACTTCTCAGTGAGTTCAAACATCATGAAATTACGAAAATGACTACTGTGATCGGAAATGATAGCTTGAGGGACCCCAAACCGAGTAATGATATGATTGAATATGAATAAGGCTGTAGTTTTAACAGTGTTATCAAATGTAGGCAATGCCTCGACCCATTTAGTGAAATAATCCACATCTACAATAATGTATCCATGCCCCCCGACCGAGTGAGGGTTACATGTCATGAAGTCAATGCCCCATTTGGCGAATGGACCGACGGAAACTACAGGGCGCTGACGGAAACTACAGGGTGAAGAGGAGCAGGGTGAGATCGGATCTTGTTGTTGTAGGTTTGAAAAGCGTGGCATTTCTAGATAGCAGTAATGCAATCCTTAAACAACGAGGGCCAAAAATAACCCGCTCGTAAGATCTTTTGGGCAGTGGCATACCCAGACATATGACCGCCACATGCTCCAGAGTGAAATTCATTCAAAGCTTTCTCAGCTTCATCATAAGTGAGACATCGTCGAAAGATGGAATCAATACCACGGTGGTAAAGTGTATCTCCAAGGATAATATTTTGACGGGATTGATACCGAATACAACAACGATCTATACCAGAAAGATGAGGCCGAAAATTTTGGGTCTGGAGATAGATGATGATATCTTCGTACCATATGCCATTAAAAATGATCAGAAAGAGGGATTTGTCAGGTAAGGAATCCTCTGCCACGGTTTTTGTCTCAGTAGATGGAAGGTCACAAATCAAATCGACAAAAAACAAATATTTCTTTGACTTGGCATGCTCAAACTCCAAATCAAACTCCTGGAGAGTAACTATCCATTTAAAGTATTTCCCCCCCAGCAATTGTCGGGTAAGGATGTGTTGCATGGGGTTGCAATTGGAAATAACAGTGGTTCTGTGTAATAAGATGTAGTGACGAAAACGTTGGACAGCTTGAACAACTGCCAAGGCCAGTTTTTCCACATGTAGATATTTGGTTTTGGTGGTCATGAGACTCTGAATCAAATAGTATACAACATGTTCATCGTGTGAATAATCCTCTTGGACTAATACCATAGCAATGGTAGAGTCTGAAGCAGTTAAGTACATGAAATAATCTCGACTATAATCTGGAGGAAACAGTAGGGGTGTACGGGTTAAGATGAGTTTCAAAGATTCAAAAGTTTTGTTTGCGGTGTCGTCCCATACAAAATCGTATCCTTTCTTCAGAAGCTGAGTAAATCCTTTCATTAATTCAGCGTAGTTGGGAATGAATCGACGTAAAAAAAATTCTTTCTCTTGCAAACTTTGGAGTTGGTGTAGTGTGGAAGGAGAAGGTATATTAAGAATGGCCTCAACCTTCAAGGGGTCTACTCTAATCCCATGTATCGACACAATAAAACCAAGTCGTCCAGATTCCACACAAAAAACACATTTGTGAGGATTCAAACGTATGCGATAATAACGACAGTGTAGGAAAATGGCCCACAGATGTGTCGGGTGATCTTGGAAACACATAGAATGCATCGATAGATCGTCTAAATAGGGTTGTACAATGTAATTAATATCGTGAAAAGTATAAGACATAGCATGCTGAAAAGTCGCTCCAGTGTTATTTAGACCAAAAGGTAGTTTCTGATAGGCGAAGGTTTCCCAAGGGCAAATAAAAGTAGTCTTGTGTTGATCCACGGGTAAAATATTGATCTGATTATAGCCGGAGAAACCATCCATCAAAGAAAATATTTCACTCCCAGCACAATCGTCAACAATATGGTCAACAAAAGGGGTAGGATAATTTTCCTTAAGACAAGCTTTGTTTATATCCCTATAATCAATGCAAACACTAATCGTGCCTTGTTTCTTCGTAACGGGAACAAGATTGGATACCGGATTCGTTAAAGCCACAAGATAGATAAAACCGGATTTAAGAAGTTTTTCAACCTCAAGCTTAATCGTAGTAGCTTTACATGGGTGCACTGGGAGAAGTCGTTGCAGAATGAGTTTAGCATCCGGGTATGTCTTAATCTCATGCACAATAATATCGGGATCAATACCAGACATTTATTCATAACTCCGGGCGAAAACATCACGGAATTCTTGGAAAAGGGCTTTATAAGTACGGACTTCATCAGGAGAACATGAAGCACCGACATGAACATTTTCCACGACTCCAGACTTGATAAAAATGTCAAGAGGGATGGTAGGGGAAATATTACTCAAGTTCCCTTCATACAAAACGTCATGTGTCAACTCGGAAACATAAGAAATAACAACAACGGTAGACGATGTCGAAATCCGTTGATAACTCTCTATGGTCTCAGGTTCCAGGAAGAGAATAGAACGATGATGCCCATCATCCCATGGAGTTTCTTCCATAGACATGACCATCATGATCATCTCGTCAGTAGGAAAGATCACATGAAATGTATTGGGAGACGTATCATAGAGAGAAGAGGAGAAGAAGTTGTTGATTGAATAGCTTGATAAGCCAATTCTACCGAACTTAAAGGCATGATGTCATCGTAACGAAGGAAAACACTAGGATTAGGTACTATCCACGGGTCAGAAGACTCGGGGGTTTCACTAACATAATTCGATATCATGTTGATCGAGGCGACAAAAGGAGAAGGAATATTGGGTGGAGGAATGGGGAAAGTACCTATCAATGTTGAATCTTTGAGAAGACCCACACCAACATTCTCACAACCAGGGGGTGTTTTCAAAATAAAAGGGGAGTTGCTAGTACATGAATCAGAATTAAAGAAGGTCAGTTGATTGACAATAATGACCTTTCCTTGGTGCGGGAAACGTAACACACAGAAAAGGGTAGAAACAACTATGCGCATGGAATGAATCCAGCTACGGCCAAGTAAAAGGTTGTAATAAAGAGGTGCATCAAAGACCTCAACCTCGACATTAACCGCTTTACCTTCTAACGTAATAGATAACGAAGGAAGAACACCATAAAGTTTGAATCATGCACCATTAAAATATTTAAGAGTATTGTGTGACTTGGTCAAGGCAGGAGATACAATGGATTTCCAACAAGTAACAGACATAACGCAAGTCGAGGCTCCTCCGTCAATAACGGTTCGATAAATATTCTTGTTTTCCACAAAAACTTGGATTTGAAATGCTAATTGAGGAGGAAGCCTTGGAATATGATCTTCCAAATTAAAGATTATCAAATTAGTATCGGTAGGATCAATTCCACCAATAACCTTTAACAACACCTTCCATTGAGTAGGACAACTTTGAAGAACTTCAAGAGCTGACATCGCAGAGGGTGCTTGCGCAAGGTCTTCTACAATACTGTAGTTTTGGGAAGCACATGCGTGAGGATTAAAGGATGAATTTCGAACAATTCCCTTGGGAGGAGGATGAAGGATTGTGTCTAGGCTTGGTCGTTTGAGATGAAGAGGACCATTCGGAGGTGAAGTTGGCGGAGGAGGTTGGACCAACGGAGGTGGTGCATCATCCACGTTTTCCTTCGAAGAAGAATAATCTTTGGTTCGAGTTGTGACTGCAACATCATTATTTTTGGAGTCACCAGTACACATGAGCACATAAGATGTGGTAGAGGGAGAAGGTTGGTCATGAATGACCAATTGGGCCTGCTGCTGAGAAGGGAAAGGTTGTGACAAGACAACAGGGGTAGAATATGTACTAGTTCCTTGAAAGAACTTAGTAACTTCAGCACGTCGTGGACAATCTTTCGTGTAGTGATCGTGACCACAGATAAGGCAAGGATAACGAGGCTTGCGTTTTTCCTTATCATTGGCATGCTAGGATTTATTTTTTTCAGATTGTGGATTATTATTTTTATCTTCCTTATTCCTACCCTTCCCTTTCTTTTTATTTTGATTTTTACCGGTAGGTGTAGACGGAACTGAATTGACGTCATAGGTTTTACTGGGGGAAGGAGTCAAATTAGGAGTATTTTGTATAGTAGGAGAAGTATATTTGGGGTTGGTGTGACTGGCTTGTTTAGACTGAGTCTCAATGTGGAAAGTGCCAATCACGCCATCAGCAGCGTGGGAAGCTACTAGAGGTGTTGGGGTAGGATTCGTAGACGGACAAGGAGCATCAGAGATTAATTCATACAGAGTGCCCATTTGCGAATAAATGATATCTAAGTACTGATCATGACTAATCATCTGCTCTTCAGTGACAACACCACCAATGGAAACATCACGGGCTATAGGACCAATAATAGATTTAGTAAACCACTCGGCTAATAGTTGGTCAGGAAGGGGAACTTTGATTAAGCGTCCCCTCCTCCTCCATTCATGAATATGATCAAAAATGTGAGTGGAAGAGGATTGTTTGAAAGAACTCAAAATTTCAGTTCTTGTCTCATAACGTATCAGCAATTGATAATGTGTTAAGAAGGCCATGGCTAGAGTATTGAAGTCAGTGAAGAAACCTTGTGGTAACTCGATGTACCATTTAGTTTTCAAACCCATAAGAGTTCGTTGGAAAAGACGTAATCTTATAGAGGCATCCATCAATGAGTTAGATGAACACCAAATATGGAATGTCATGACGTGATTATTTGGGTCTTCTCCAGGTTGACCATCAAACTTAGGAATGTCAGATGGCTATTTGGCCGGTATGACGGGCCAGTAAGGAGAGTGAAAAATAGGATCATTCAAAATCCTATATAAATCTGGTAAATCCAAAGTAGCAAGAAAAGGAAACTGTCGATTCACTTGAGGAAACTGGTAGTTTTGAGGAGGTAATCTCGTAGGTATACCAATAGGACCATAAGTAGTCTGAAAATAGTTTAGTCCTGACAGATTCGGTTGTGGAGGGTTTCCATTCGCATAGCCAACAGAAGTTGGTTGATTAGGGGAGCTTCCTTGGAAAGGAGCATTGGACTAAAAATTTGGACCCCAAGTAGGATTCATAGAACCTGGATATGGTTGCCCAAGATTAGGGGGTACAAAATCATTAACTTGAGGATGTTTCCCCCGAGATGGTTGTTGATTCCCTTGGAAAGGAATATTCCAAGATTGAGATTGTAAAATAGGTATACTTTGGCCATAAACTGGGTTATGGCCCCCAACTTGAGGTTTCCCCCCAAGTTGAGGTTGACCTCCAACTTGAGGTTGACCTCCAACAGGAATTTGAAAACCAGAAGTGACGAAATGGTTGGTGCCTCCAACTGAATTGGAGCTACTAGGGCTAGGACAATTAGCTCCTCCAGGTGAAGGTGGAGGAGGAATGTACGGCCCTTCGAAGAGAACCTGGGCAGGTGTAGGAACAAAACCAGCGGCAGCATTGTACCCAGGTGGAATAAAAAGAGTAGACCCTCTGGTCAGATTATGGGTAGGAATAGCAATGGAAGTATTCAAAGCATGAAACCCAAGGGGGAGTGACGGGTTTGATCTAAGTGGAAGCGGTGTTCCAATAGTAGCTTGGGAAATCACCATATTTCTGGCAGAAACATGCATAGGTTGTGAGACCATGGTAGATCAAGTGAGCTAGAGAGGAAGGATTGAGTGAGAACCAACCAACAATTGGTCTGAAACTATGACGAAATTACTAGTTGTGCCAGTAAAATGATCTAAAGGTACCGTATAGGTAACAGACGTCTCAAGCATTTGTGATGCCATAGGTTGATTAGAACTCATTCCTAGTGTGTCAAAAATATCGTGTCCAAGAGAATTTCCCCAAATAGAATGGACAGGGACAGAGCTAGGATTAAAAATTCCAGTAGTGTAAATCGGGGTTCTAAATGATTCACTTTGAAAAAGTGGATCATCTACTCCAGACTCTACGTTAGTTCCAGTAGGTACTTCAATATTCTCGTCAACAACAATTTCTCCCGATGAGTTCATCCGGAGTAAATGCGGATCTTGTCTAACACTCAATAACGGATTTACAGGAATTCTAAATGCCTCTAAAGAATCCGAAACAATTCTAAATCTCTCTAAATAATTCGAACTTCCAATCTCAGAGGCTACTTCGTGATTGACTGCTCCTTCAGGAGATCCCTCTAGTGAGTTAGGAAGCAAAGGGAGGTAACCTCCTAGATCTTCCAGAGGTATCCCTTGCATCCTACGTGATCGGCGAAGGCCAATGTTGATCGCACTAAATAAAGAATGCAACAAATCTATGGTAACTAGATAAACAAACAACACTCACTAATAGAATCTAGAAATCAAACCAAGTAAACAAACCTTCTTATTTCGAAATCACTAGTTGGTGATGAAATCCAACGTCATGAAATCAAGACAATAAAGGGCTTGGATAAGCGGGTGGAAAATTTACGTTGACGACCTGCTTAATGGACGTACGCCTTGGTGCAATCTCCCACACATAATCGTGGGTATGCCCTCCAAGGAGCCCGAGTGAGTTTGGCCAACGTCAATTCCAGGTACCGTGAAGACTTGCCCTTCCACAATCACCTCGTGTAAAGACCCTACATAGATAGGCTGCTAAGGTTACCAATTACTCCAATGATGCCTGGGGAAACAGTTGACAGTCCAATCCACGTGCAAAGGTAGGGTATCTAAGCCTGAAATCAACTCGAGAAGATCCCACACATAATCGTGGGTATAACCTCATGTGACCCCCAATAATACACACAATATCTACACCAAGACCAACAAAGCAGGGTGAGTAACTCTACTAGTCTTAATGTGACCTCAGGTTTGACCCCTGTGTGAGAAGGGATTCCCAGGAAAAAATGTAGCAAGTGGATTTGAAACTCTCCCTATCACAAGATGTTATTGTGTTTCTTGATGCTTTGGAGAGTGTACCTTTCAACCTATTCCAAAGTGCTATCCTAGCTAATGTTGGTGTAAAGAATTTCTAGAAAATAAAAGTTACTAATAAATTTTAATATTACGTTGTATTTTAAAGAGGTTGTTGCTTACTCAAAAAGGAGATGGAGATGAAACTGACGATGTGTATGACCTTGACCCAATAGAATGCAATAAGAGATGATTATGCAATCATTTAATTCAATGAACTCTAATTACAACA
>ML834182.1:32948-50669 GCA_009831015.1 Picea engelmannii | reverse complement strand
TCCATGCCTCCTGCACATGAAGAAGAGAACATAGTAAGTCACACTCCTTTCCAGGACTTCGATGATGCTCTATTCTATGATTCAAAAAGTGAGGAAGTGTTGGAGGAGTCATTGGATACACTATACCCTTCATGTTATAATGAAAATGATGATGTGATTAAGAATATTGATGAGTTTATACATGTTGGGAGATGTAAATGGGATGTGATTTTTCATGATGGAGATCCCATTTACAACATTGGAGGTCATTTTCAATTGTTTCCTTTACAACAATCATGTGTGAGTGCTACTGATTCAAATGTTTGGCAACGTGAAGATGATATATGATCACAAATTTGTTTTGACCACCCAAGGATGACTTACTGCATCATTCTCATGATGATTTATGGTCATACCCTGGGGGATTTGATACATATCTTTTGAGAACTTAGATTTACTCTACAAAGAAAATTTTCAACCACCATTGTGCTCTAATTTTGATGAGGGTAAGGACATGATTTTCCCTAATCAAGATTTTTGTGGCGAGACTTTCTAGCCTTATCCAGTTTCACCTTGCTCTTCCACAATAGATATAGTTGGTAATTCTCTTCATGATAGTCACATACCTGTGGGACAAAGTTTTTTTCAACCTATGGTTTGGTCTGGAGGTTTGCGTTTTCACACACATGGCAAATAGGCCTTGGGAAAGAAGCAATATTTTTTCTTAGGGCCCGGTTTCACCCCTTACCTTGCGCCCTCTTCTCCCATAGACAACCATAGAAAATTTTGTGGGTTCCTTCTCATCCCTTCTTCTGAAACTTTCGGTGATAGGTTTGTAGCTAAGGATGAAGATCTGCCTTCGTCTGACTTTCTTGGCCTTGTCCTGGGATGGATAGGGTAGGGTTGCGATACCTCATTACATGATTTTGTCCCTCCCTCCCACCTCCATGAGTTATATTTTGTGATTGGATATGATGTAATGATTACTTTAACTCATGATTTTTTTGTGCTTGACTTATCCTTATGTTGGTTTGTGATTGTAATCTCACAAATTATAGGTTGGGCAAACCCCAACCCAAACTACAAGAGTGTGACAACTATGGGTGTACCTACCCACTGTCACCTTAGATAGACACTCCCCTCGCTTTAGTGATGACAAGTCACCACAAGCGGGGAATCCTGGTGACCCTAGGGGTATTTAGATGGAAAGTGAGAAGATGATGGTGAAAACCTCTATAGGTCACATTCGGAGAAGGATAAAGGCTTGGTGATGAAGTCTTGTTGGTGAAGAATGGTTTTCAAACGTTGAGTGCCTACACCACAATGTTAGCCCTACCCGAAACAAGACAATTGATCGAAATACAAGCCTTAAAACCAAAAGGAACAAGGAAGAAACCTTGTTGTCTCAAAATTGCAGTAGAATATATATATATATTCTACTGCAATTTTGAGACAACAAGGTTTCTTCCTTGTTCCTTTTGGTTTTAAGGCTTGTATAGATGCAAAAATAACCATGCAAAACACCAAATACGTATTGGGCAATTAGGTATTAAACATCTAGGTAATATGGTGAAAGAGGGCTACAAAATGATGTTATCAATAATATATTAGGGCATCCTTATGGTTGTAGTAGAATTTTGCTACATCAACAAGATCTAGCCACGAAAATGAACAAGTAAACGTTCAAAACAATAGTTTACAATTATAAGAACAATAATCTAGGTTCACAAGTAAACTTTAGTGGTAGATTAGTAAGCAATGAGTGAGAGAGAGAGAGAGAGTTTTTTATCCTGGTGAATATCGGTGGCGCCATCTACTTATTCCATTGGTTGAAAGAACAATTTTCCATTTTGGCATTTTTTCTATAGTTTTTCGAGTCTTGAACTTTTGGGGCCATTTTGAGGCCCTAAACGGTGTTTTTGATCCAGGTGGATATTGGTGCCCACCCACCTATTCCACTGGCTCAAATAACAATTTTCCATTTTGGCAGTTTTTCTATAGTTTTTCGGGTCTCGAACCTTTGGGACCATTTTGAGGCTATAAATTTCCGATGATGTATCGAGCACCCCAAACAGAAATCATATGCAAAAGTTACACCCTCGGGAAGTTGACGTATCAAATACCCCCATTGGGGCCCACAAACCTTTTTGCGTTTCATCTCTCGAGGTTAGAGTTTTAGATGTTTAGGGTTTTCTCATTTATGCTTTATGATAAAAAGGCCTTTGGAGCCTCATTATATTCATCTTCTTGTGAATGAGTGTAGTCGTTGCATCTCTTCTTAGACATAAGTTGCCACCATTCGAGCAAGTTTGTTTCATTTTGTATTGTTACAATTTCAAAATGTTCTCTTTATTAATAGTAGTCAGTTTTTCACTATATCTCCGTGTGTTTCTTTGATATATATGTATGTGTGTGTGTGTCTGTATTTTATTTCGTCCCATTTATAAATCTGGATCAATGATATCAGAGCGGTCTGCTCTTTATTGGTTTCTCTATGCATGTCCCCAATGAGGTCAGGGTACAAGGAGTTGGGACTTGAAGTAGTCAAACCTTTGCAAGATCATCCTCGCCAACCCCAACAACCTTCTATGGCGAAAGAAAAGATAGATGAGGGATCAAGAAATCCTTTTAAACTGTTGCTAGAGGAAGCCCTTGCACGACAAATGAACGAGATGATGGACAATTTTGCACATATCCTTCGATCACTGCCAACAACCGACTCATCTTCATCAAGAGATCACTTTGGAGGCATCACACCCTTCAAAGTACAAGTGAGTTTTGATATTCTTGTATTTGAAGGTCATATAGATGTGGATGCTCTAGATAAATGGTTGAATCGACTAGAAGGGTATTTTTCGATCCATAATTTTTTCGATAGAGAAAAGATTACCTTTGCACTCCTTAAGGTTGTCCCTCGTGTCAAAGATTGGTGGGAGACTTATTGTGAGCAAAAGGCCACTGAGAAATCCACAATATTTGTAATCGTACCCACTTGGATTCTTTTAGGGATGCGATTAAGGAACAATACTACCCTGTTGGAAGCTACGATGATCAGTATACGAGGTGGAACACACTGCGACAGGAAAGGGACCAGACAGTACTAAAGTTCACTAATGTCTTCCATACCTTGCGCACCAAGCTCGGTATCAAAGACTTCGAACAACATCTAGTGCTCAAGTACCACAACGGTTTGTATACATACATCTAGACAAAAATGGAGCTTTTGGGCGTCTCATCACTGAGCGCAACTTATCAATATGTTGTCAAAATCAAGAAAAAATTTAAACATAAGAAGTGGGAGTTTGGGTCTATGAATTCCTCACAGCAGAAGCAGGGAAAAGGTGGTCCCAACCCACAAATAAAAGGACAGAGCAAAGATGAATCCCCTCAGGACAACCATTCCAAGCCACAAACAAAGAAAGGTAATGAGAAGACGAAGAAAGACACTGGGAAGTGGTGTGAATTCCATAAGCCCCTGGCATAACACTGACGAATGTCACTCGAAGCAGTCGTTGGTAGCTGAGTTGAAAGCCTCAAATTTAGAGGCAGGTTCTGACTCTAAATTAGTTCTAGACAAGGGGAAGCAGATCATCAATGTAGAACCCAGTGCCATCGTCACTACCACTAATGTCCAACCAAGTGAACCCAAAGAACCGGAGGAAGGTGAGTGCCTTTTTCACTCGCAGATGTGGGTGAAGGGTGCTTTGCTACATTTCATTGTCGATAGCARAAGTCAAAAGAACCTGATCTCAACAGAGGTTGTCAAGTGGTTGGACCTGCCGACAACACCACACCCAAAACCCTACACCATCGGAYGKCTATGCCAAGGGAGAGATATTCACGCCAACCAACAGTGTYGCCTGCCCTACGACATCAAGCCCTTCAAGGATGAGGTATTGTGTGATATCTTCCCCTTGAATTTTGTGACGTTCTTTTAGGCTTACCATACTTGTGGAACCAACATGTTGTATATGACTCTACACCTCACAAGTTTTTTTTTTTCACTGGGGGAATCAACAACTCATGGTTCTCGTAGTCGTGTGACATGTGGTCGATACCCGTCCGCTTMCCATATACCCCCAGGTGTGCCACACATCCYGCAAGCATGGAACACAGATAAAGCGGGGTGAGAATCGAACTTGAGACCTCCTTTACACAATTCCTTCCATTTACACGACACATGCCAATCGGTCTACACCCCTGCGGGCTCTACACCTCACATTGTTATTATTACTTTGGGTAGACAATTATACAGGATGCCAGAGGTAGCTCCGCTTACTGCCATTTCTTTAATCTCTGCTAAGCAATGCAGGAAGGTCATTTCCCAGACTGGAAAATTTGTCTTCTTCGTGATTCTCTCTCAAAGTGAACAGAAGGTCGCAGCCACATCCATGGCCTCTGCACAAGGCCACCCCCCACAATAAAAGAAAGTGGAAAAGTCTGTGGAAGAATACAAAGACATCTTCTCCTCACCCACTAGGGTGCCACTGCACTATCAGATCAAGCACTGAATCGATCTAACTCCTGGTGCACCTCTACCCAATGGGTCAATCTATCGCTGCTCTCTGATCGAAAATGAGGAAATCAAGAACCAGATCCAAGAGTTGCTTCAAAAGGGGCACATTAAACCCATCTCCTCATCTTGTGGAAGCCCAATTGTACTTATGCAGAAGAAATATGGGACTTGGTGAATCTGCATTGATTACCGGGCCCCTAAATAAAATCACAGTTAGTAATTGGCATTGAATTCCTTGAATTGACGACCTTCTGGACCAAATCAAGGGAGCCAAGTACTTTAGTAAGATTGACCTGAAGTTTGGCTACCACCAGGTCCTAATAGAACAAATTGATGTATGGAAGACTGCTTTCAAGTCCAAAGAAGGTCTTTTCGAATGGCTGGGCATGCCCTTTGGTTTGACAAATGCTCCTACAGCTTTCATGAGGTTGATGGATGATATATTGCAGCCTTTCACCAATTCTTTTGTGGTGGTATATCTGGATGATATCCTCATCTTTAACAAGAATTGGGCGGAACACTTGCAACATATTCAAAAGGTCCTTCACACCCTGCGACAACACAAGCTATATGCTAAGTTGGAAAAATTCTCCTTCAACATGAACATGGTCCAATACCTATGCTACATTGTTGATGATCATTGTGTGCATGTGGATCCAACCAAGATCTAGGTCATTCGCGAATAGCTAGCCCCAACCACACTAATCGATCTTCATAGTTTCCTAGGACTTGCCAATTTATATCATAGGTTCATGTTGGGATTCTCCCATATTGCATGGGCCCTCAGCCAGGTGTCCAAGGGTGGTGGCAAGGAAAAGTTCATGTGGGGAAATTCACAACAACAAGCATTCGATGATCTGAAACATCGCTTATGCTCAGCTCCAGTTCTCTCCTTATTCGATCTGTAGCAACCTTTCGAGATTGAGACCGATGCTTCAAACTATGTTATGGGTGCAATTCTCACTCAACATGATCATCCAATGTCATATCATAGTGAAACAATATCAGATGTCATTTGTAAGTACCCCACCCGTGAAAAAAAAATGTATTACATTGTACAATCTTTCAGACAATTGAAGCATTTAATTCTCGAGAAGGATACAATCATCCACACTGATCACAAGCTGCTACAATTCATGTAAACACAAGGCAAATTGCACAACGACTGCCATCAAAAGTGGTCCACATACTTGCAATAGTTCCATCTCAACATCAAATATAGGATATGGAGCACCAATCGTGTGGTTGACTACCTCAGTCAACCTCCAACTGCAACACTAACCGTGGTTCTCCACTCCTGTGGACATGAGGCCTCAACTCTACAAGAGCGATCCTGACTTCACTACCACTTACCATATGTTGGGAAGAAGCACCACTGTCGCTGAATTTCATCTTCAAGATGGACTGTTATGCCATCTGGGCCACCTCTGTGTTCCTTCAAGCGAGCGTGTGAAGCTGATTTGGGAAGATCACTATAGTCGGATGGCATGACACGTTGGCATGGAAAAGACCATGGTAGTATTCCAGAAGCATTTCTATTGGCCAAAACTTCGACAGGATGTCAACAAGTATATCGGATCCTGCACTACCTATGCCATTGCCAAACCAGCCACTAAGAAGCAGGGCATGTACACCCTTCCGCCTACTCCTGACATGACCTGGGAATCCATCTTGATGGACTACATGTTTGGCCTTCCTTCAACCAAGCAAGGTAATGAATGTGTTTTTGTGGTTGTTGATCGGTTTTCTAAGATGGCCATTCTAACAACCTGCAAGAAGAGTATCATAACAGAGGCCTCTACCAAGATCTTCGTCGAATGAGTGTGGGTAGACTTCGAGATACCAAAAACCATCATATCAGATCGGGATATCAAGTTCCTAAGAAAATTTTGGTCATGCCTCTGGTCACTATTGGACATCGAGCTCAACAAATACACCGCCTTCCACCCCCAAACTGATGGTCAGACAAAGGTCGTCAACAGAATGATCGTTCATATCTTGTGCATGTACAAATTGAAACATCCATTCATGTGGGATGATATTATCTCATATGTTCAACACAACTACAACAGAGCCCTTCATAGCTCGATCGACCACAACCCCTTTCAAGTGGGGTTGGGATTTACACCATTAGGTCCCATTGATGTTGAAGTGCCCCTTGCATCCACACATGCATAATCATCCCATGCTCAATCTGAGGCCGACAAAGCAATTGAGTTTATTGAACGGATTCAACACATCTACCAACATGTCAATAATATTTTATATAAAGCCAATGTTAAGTACAAGTAGTGCCATGATGAACACCAAGTGTGACAAAAGTTTCAAGTGGGAGGTGAGGTTTGGTTGCATTTGCAGAAAGAGTGCCTTACAATACCCCATCAAAATCTTTGTCCACTTTGCTATGGACCTTGCACCATCACCAAGGCTATGGGTGACACTGCTTTTGAGTTAAGTGTTCCCCCTTTCCTAGAATTGCACTTAGTGTTCAATGTGGACCTCCTTCGGCCATACTTTCCTCCATTATTAGACACAACAGAGATAGCAGAGTAGTTGACACCGATTGAGCTCAACCCTTACTGCATGGAACATGCAACCATTGATCAAATTGTGGACACTTAGGTTAAGGGAACTCGCCAACAAAGGATCCAACTTTATTGGGTTGTCAAAGAAGGGTAGCTATTGCACCAAGGCAAGTGGCTCACCTAGGGCCAAATTTAATAAAAGTTTTCGCATCTGATGGGGGTACTCAACACAATGGATACCATTGCTTCCTAGGGGGGGAGGATTGATCTAGGTGGATATTGGTGGCCACACACCTATTCCATTGGCTCAAAGAACAATTCCATTTTGGCAATTTTTCTACAGTTTCTTGGGTCCTGAACTTCCGGGGTTGTTTTGAGGCCTTAAACGATGTTTTTTTTTACTTTTCAAGGACCAAGTATTAAGTAATGACTCTTGCTTGGGCCCAGTCGAAATGTGTTCTTCTCGGATAGACCTTTCCGACAATGTATCGAGTGCCCCAATTGAAGATCGTATACAAACGTTATGCCCACGGGAAGTTGACATATCAACTATGCCCATCAGGGGCCACAAATATTTTGGTGTTTCATCTCCTAGGGTTAGTGATCCAAGTTGATTTTGATGGCCACCCACCTTTTCCAATTGGCTCAAAAGAAGTTTTTGACAATTTTGGCAATTTACTATTTTTAGCAGTTTTTAACTTCGCAGACCAGTTTGAGGGCCTAAATGATGTTTCTTTCACAATAAGACACCTCAATTACAATATAAGGATCTAATTGAGACCCCTTAATGAATCTCCTCGCCAATACCTTTCCAACTAGCTATCATGCGCCCTAAACAGAGTTCGTATGCAAAAGTTATGACCCCGGAATGTTAATGTACTAACTTAGCCCAACGGGGCCCACATGACTTTTGGTGCTTCATCTCCTAGGGTTAAGTTTTTGGATGTATAGGATTTTGGAATTCATATTTATTGTAAAAAGGCCTTAAGAGCCTCATTGTACTGATCTTCTCGTGAATGCAAGTAACCATCACATCTCTTCTCATAGATAAGCTACCACCATTCTAGCGAGTATTTCACTCTGTATTTTTACAGTTTTGTACATTTCGCACATTAATAGAAATCGTGTATTACTATATCTCTGTGCATATGGTTGAATCTCTGATAGATTTTTGTTATATTATTGGATATATGAGATATATCTGTACATTTATTTATTATATCTCCGCTCTCATTTCGTGACGAAAATAATCTGGATCAGTGGTATCATAATAGGCTGCTCTTGATCATTTTTCAGTGCATGTCCCCGACGAGGTCCAAGTATAGCAAGTTGGGTTTTTATCTTGTCTCTCTTGAGTACAATCGCTCTCGCATGCCCAATAAACCCTCCATGGCGGAAGAAAATAAAAACGACAGAGCACAAGATTCTATTAATTTGTTGCTTGAGCAAGCTCTCACGTGACAAAGAGATGCAATGATAGAGAATTTTTCCCACATCCTTCCACCCATGCTGATAAAAACTAACACGTCTTCATCAAGCGACCACTTTGGATGCACCTTGTCTTTCAAGGTACAAGTTAATTTTGATATTCCCATATTTTAAGGATAGATAGATGTAGATGCCCTAGAAAAATGGTTAAATCTGCTAGAAGGCTATTTCTTTGTTCATAATTTCTCTGATAGGGAAAAGATCACCTTTGCACTCCTTAAGGCTCTCCCCCATGTAAAAATTGGTGGGAAACTTACTGGGAGAAAATTTCCATAGATGAGTCTGGAATATATGGGGTCGAGCCCACCTGAGATTTTTTTGTGGATGCGGTCAAGGAACAATATTACCCTGTTAACAACTATAATGACGGATACATGAGATGGGCCACATTGTGGAAAGAAAGGGGCCAAACAATGTCGTAGTTCACCAATACATTCCATACCTTACGCACCAAGCTAGGTATCAAAGACTTTGAGCAACATTTGGTTCTGAATTTCTGTGGGGCTCTAAACATATACATATAAACCGAAATGGATTTTCTGGACATCTCTTCACTAGGTACTGTTTATCGATATGCTATTAAAATTGAGTAGAAATTTAAGCACCAAAACAAGTGGGAGTTCGGGTCTGCAAATCCGCAACAACAAAAGTATGATAAAGATGGCCCTAAAAAATAGCCTCCCGGAAACTAGTCCAAGCCACAGGACAAGAAGGATCGCAGGAAGACGAAGAAGGACACTATTTCCACAAAATCCCCTGGCACAACACTGATGAATGTTGTTTAAAACAATCATTGGTGGCTGAGATCAAAGACAAGGAGTCGAACCCTGATTCAAAATTTGATTCAGAAAATACTGGTAGAAGGCATCATCGACGCAGACCCCACTGCTATTGTCACGACCACAACAATTCAACCAGAAGAACCAACAGATCCTGAAGAGGGGGAGCATCGTTTTCATTCACAGATGTGGGTGAAGGGGACCCCGATGCATTTTATTGTTGATAGCGGAAGCCAGAAGAACCTCATCTCAATAGAGGTCGTCAAATAGTTGGGGTTGTCGACAACACCACACTCACAACCATACAACATCGAGTGGCTTCACCAGGGAAGTGATCTCCGTGTTAGCCAACAGTGTCGATTGTCATATGACATCCAACCCTTCAAGGATGAGGTATTATGTGATGTTGTCCCGCTGGATGTGTGTGATGTTCTCTTGGGCTAGCCATATATGTGGAAGCGCCATGTTATCTATGAGTCTCAACCTTGTAGTGTCATTATTACTCTAGGGGGTCATCTCTACAAGATACCAGAGGTAGTTCCAACTATTGTCCCACCTAAATAGTGTCGCAAGGTAGTATCTCATACTACAAAATTCAGCTTCTTCACGTTCTGTTCAAAAGGTGAACAGAAGAACACTGCAACCACTGTAGCCTCATTCCAAGCACCTTTTGTCTAGCAGAAGTAGGTCAACAAGATTGAATCAAAGTGCAAGGATTTATTCTGCACACAATCATCTCTAGTTAAAAAGTTCCAACCCTTCAAGCCATAGGTTCATGACAACCTTCAATAAGCTAAGCAACACAACTTCTCCAGCAAGGCAAGCAACTCATGAAGATGCAGATTCAACAAACACTTTTCCCTCTCCCCCAAGAAATCAATGCAATGGATACCATTGCTTCCTAAGGAGGGAGGATTGATCCAGGTGGATATCAGTGGCCACCCAACTTTTCCAACTGGCTCAAAACAATTTTCTGGCAATTTTGGCAATTTACTATTTTTAGCAGTTTTTAACTTCAGGGGCCAGTTTGAGGGCCTAAACGACGCTTTTTTCATGATAAGGCACCTCAATAATTAGTCAAATGATCTGATTGAGAAACCTAAATGAATCTCCTCATCAATACCTTTCCAATGAGCTATAATGCACCCTAAACGAAGATCGTATGCAAAAGTTACGACCCCAGGAAGTTATTGTACTAACTTACCCCAATGGGGCCCACATGAATTTTATCGCTTCATCTCCTAGGGTTAGGTTTTTGGATGTATAGGGTTTTGGCATCCATCTTTATTGTAAAAAGGCCTTCATAGCCTCATTGCACTCATCTTTTTGTGAATGTGATTAATCGTCACATCTCTTCTCAGAGATAATTTGCCACCATTCTAACAAGTCTTTCACTCTGTAATTTTACAATTCTGTACATTTCGCACATTAACAGAAATCGTGTATTATTCTATCTATGTGTTTACGGTTGCATCTCTGATATATTTTTGTTATATTATTAGATATATGAGATATCTTTGTACATTTCTTTATTATATCTCCGCTCTCATTTCATGCCGAAAATAATTTGGATCAATGGTATCAGAGTAGGCTGCTCTTGATCATTTTTCAATGCATGTCCCTGACAAGGTCCGAGTATAGCAAGTTTGGTCTCAATCTTGTCTCTCTTGAGGAAAATCGCTCTCGCATGCCCAATAAACTCTCCATGGTGGAAGAAAAGAAAAATGATGTTGCAAAAGATTCTATTAATCTGTTGCTT
Source organism: Picea engelmannii (assembly GCA_009831015.1). Lineage (NCBI taxonomy): Eukaryota > Viridiplantae > Streptophyta > Pinopsida > Pinales > Pinaceae > Picea > Picea engelmannii. Next base: position 39,623 of record ML834182.1, on the reverse strand, counting down.
GAGTAAGCTCTCACGCGACAAAGAGACGAAATGATGGAGAATTTTTCCCACATCCTTCAACACCTGCCGATAAAACCTGACACGTCTTCATCAAGCGGCCACTTTGGAGGCACCTCACCTTTCAAGGTACAAGTTAATTTTGATATTCCCGTATTTGAAGGATAGATAGATTGAGATGCCCTAGAAAAATGGTTAAATATGCTAGAAGGTTATTTCTTTGTTCATAATTTCTCTGACAGGGAAAAGATCACCTTCACACTCCTCAAGGCTCTCACCCATGTCAAACATTGGTGGGAAACTTACTAGGAGAAAAGTTCCACAGAGTAGTCTAGAATATATGGGGCCAAGCCCACCTGGGCTTTTTTTGTGGATGCGATCAAGGAACAATATTATCCTATTCGCAACTATGATGACTAGTACATGAGATGGGCCACACTACTGCAAGAAAGGGGCCAAGCAGTGTCAGAATTCACCAGTACCTTCCATACATTATGCACCAAGTTGGGTATCAAAGACTCTGAGAGACATTTGGTTTTGAAATACTGTGGGGATCTACACAGATACATCCAAACTGAAATGGATTTTCTGGACATCTCTTCATTGAGCACTGCTTATCGATATGTCGTTAAACTTGAGCATAAATTTAAGCACCAGAACAAGCGAGAGTTTGTGTCTGCAAATCAGCAACAACAAAAAGTATGATAAAGACGGCCCTAACAAACAGCCTCCCGAAAACTAGTCCAAGCCACAGGAGAAGAAGGATCACGGGAAGATGAAGGAGGACACTGGAAAGTGGTGTGATTTCCAAAAAATCCCCTGGCACAACACTGTTAATGTCGCTTAAAACAATCATTGGTGGTCGATATCAAAGACAAGGAGTCGAACCATGATTCAGAAACTGATTCAGAAAATACTGGTAGAAGACATCATCGACGCAGACCCCAGTATTATTGTCACGATCGCAACAATTCAACCAGAAGAACCAACAGATCCTGAAGAGAGGGAGCATATTTTTCATTCACATATGTGGGTGAAGGTGACCCCACTGCATTTTATCGTTGATAGCGGAAGCCAGAAGAACCTCATCTCAATAGAGGTTGTCAAACAGTTGGGGTTGTCGACAACACCACATTTGTAGCCATACAACATTGGGTGGCTTCGCCAGAGACATGATCTACGGGTCATCTAGTAGTGTCAATTGTCATACGACATCCAACCCTTCAAGGATGAGGTATTATGTGATGTTGCCCACTAGATGTCTGTGATGTTCTCTTAGGCTAGCCAGATATGTGGAAGCACCATGCTATCTATGAGTCTCGACCCTATAGTGTCATTATTACTCTTGGGGATCATCTCTACAGGATACCATAGGTAGTTCCAACTATTGTCCCACCTAAATAGTGTTGCAAGGTAGTATCTCATACTACAAAATTCAGCTTCTTCACAATCTGTTCAAAAGGTGAATAGAAGAACACGACAACCACTGCAACCTCATTCCAAGCACCTTTTCTCCAGCAGAAGCAGGTCGAAAAGATTGAATCAAAGTGCAATGATTTATTCTGCACACAGTCACAGGTTAAAAAGGTCCAACCCTTCAAGCCACAGGTTCATGACATCCTTCAACAAGCTAAGCAGCGCAACTTCTTCAGCAAGGCAAGCAACTCATGAAGATGCAGATTCAACAAACTTTTTTCCCTCTCCCCCAGGAACTCAACGCAATGGAGACCATTTATTCCTAAAGAGGGAGGATTGATCCAGGTGGATATTAGTGGCCACCCACCTTTGCCAATTGGCTCAAAACATTTTTATGGCAATTTACTATTTTTAACAATTTTTAACTTCGGGGTCCAGTTTGAGGGTATAAACGACGTTTTTTCATGATAAGACACCTCAATGAGAAACAAAGGCTTTGATTGAGAATCCTAAATGAATCTCCACATCAATAGTTTTCCAATGAGCTATCGTGCACCCTAAACGAAGATCGTATGCAAAAGTTATGACCCTGGGAAGTTAATGTACTAACTTACCCCAACGGGGCCCACATGACTTTTGGCGCTTTGTCTCCTAGGGTTAGGTTTTTGGATGTATAGGGTTTTGGAATTCATATTTATTGTAAAAAGGCCCTCACAGCCTCAACTCATCTTTTTGTGAATGTGAGTAATCGTCACATCTCTTCTTAGAGATAAGTTGCCACCATTCTAGCGAGATAAGTTGTCATTTCTTCTCACGAAGCAAAAGATTCTATTAATCTGTTGCTTGAGCAAGCTCTCCCATGATAGAGAGACAAAATGATGGAGAATTTTTTCCACATCCTTCGATGTCTGTCGATAAAAATCGAGGCATCTTCATCAAGCGACCACTTTGGAGGCACCTCGCCTTTCAAGGTACAAGTTAATTTTGATATTCCCATATTTGAAGGACAGATAGATGCAAATGCCCTAGAAAAATGGTTAAATCTGCTAGAAGGTTATTTCTTTGTTCATAATTTCTCCAATAGGGAAAATATCACTTCACACTCCTTAAGGATCTCCCCCATGTCAAACATTGGTGGGAAAATTACTTGAAGCAAAGTTCCACAGAGGAGTCTAGAATATATGGGGTTGAGCCCACCTGGGTCTTTTTGTGTGTATGTGGTCAAGGAACAATATTACCCTATTGGCAACTATGACGACCAATACATGAGATGGGCCACACTACAACAAGAAAGGGGCCAAACAGTGTTGGAGTTCACCAATACCTTCCATACCTTACGCACCATGCTGGGTATCAAAGACTCCGAGAGACATTTGGTTCTGAAATACCGTGGGGCTCTACACAGAAAAATCGAAACCGAAATGGATTTTATGGACATCTCTTCATTGGGTGTTGCTTATCGATATGTTTTTAAAATGTCGCTCAGAGTCTTTGATAACCAGCTTGGTGCAACTATGACAACCAATACATGAGATGGGCCACACTGCGGCAAGAAAGAGGCCAAGCAGTGTTGGAGTTTACCAATACCTTCCATACCTTATGCACCAAGSTGGGTATYAAAGACTCCGAGCGACATTTTAACAACATATCGATAAGCAACGCCCAGTGAAGAGATGTCCAGAAAATCCATTTCAGTYTGGATGTMTCTGTGTAGAGCCCCACGGTAATTCAGAACMAAATGTYGGTTGGAGTCTTTAATACCCAGCTTGGTGCATAAGGTATGGAAGGTATTGGTAAACTCCAACACTGCTTGGCCTCTTTCTTGCCGCAGTGTGGCCCATCTCATGTATTGGTTGTCATAGTTGCACCAAGCTGGTTATCAAAGACTCTGAGCGACATTTKGTTCTGAATTACCGTGGGGCTCTACACAGAKACATCCARACTGAAATGGATTTTCTGGACATCTCTTCACTGGGCGTTGCTTATCGATATGTTGTTAAAATGTCGCTCGGAGTCTTTGATACCCACCTTGGTGCAACTATGACGACCAATACATGAGATGGGCCACACTACGACAAGAAAGGGGCCAGGCAGTGTTGGAGTTCACCAATACCTTCCATACCTTATGAACCAAGATGGGTATCAAATACTCTAAACGACATTTGGTTCTGAAATACCATGGGGCTGTACACAGATACATCCAAACCGAAATGGATTTTCTGGACATCTCTTCACTGGGCATTGCTTATCGATATGTTGTTAAAATTGAGCAAAAATTTAAGCACTAGAACAAGCGGGAGATCAAGTCTGCAAATCTGCAACAACACAAGTTTGATAAAGACAGTCCTAAAAAACAGCCTCCCAAAAACTAGTCCAAGCCATAGGACAAGAAGGATCACGCAAAGAAAAAGAAGGACACTAGAAAGTGGTGTGATTTCTACAAAATCCCCTAGCACAACACTGATGAACGTCGCTTAAAACAATCATTGGTGGCTGATATCAAAGACAAGGAGCCGAACCCTGATTCAAAATTTGATTCAAAAAATACTGGTCAAAGACATATCATCGACGCAGACCCCACTGCTATTGTTGCAACTGCAACAATTCAGCCAGAAGAACCAACAAATCCTGAAGAGGGGGAGCGCCTTTTTCATTCATAGATGTGGGTGAAGGGGACCCCACTTTATTTTATCATTGATAACGGAAGCCAGAAGAACCTCATCTCAATAGAGGTTGTCAAACAGTTGGGGTTGTTGAAAACACCACACCTGCAACCATACAACATCAGGTGGCTTCGTCAAGGAAGTGATCTCTATGTCAGCCAACAGTGTCAATTGTCATACAACATCCAACAATTCAAGGATGAGGTATTATGCGATATTGCCCCATTGGATGTCTGTGATGTTCTCTTGGGCCAACCATATATGTGGAAGCGCCATGCTATATATGAGTCTCGACCCTGTAGTGTCATTATTACTCTGGGGGGTCATCTGTATAGGATACCAGAGGTAGTTACAACTACTGTCCCACCTAAACAATGTCGCAAGGTAGTATCTCATACTACAAAATTTAGCTTCTTCACAATTTGTTCAAAAAGTGAACAGAAGAACACTGCAACCACTGCAGCCTCAGTGCAAGCACCTTCTATCCAACAGAAGCAAGTCGACAAGATTGAATCAAAGTGCAAGGATTTATTCTGCACACAATCATCTCTGGTTAAAAGGTCCAACCCTTCAAGCCACAGGTTGATGACAACCTTCAACAAGCTAAGCAACACAATTTCTCGAATATGGCAAGCAACTCATGAAGATGCAGATTCAACAAACGTTTTTCCCTCTCCCTCATGAACTCAACACAATGGAGACCATTTCTTCCTAAAGAGGGAGGATTGATCCAAGTGGATATGGGTGGCCACCCACCTTTTTCAACTGGCTCAAAATAGTTTTCTGACAATTTTGGCAATTTACTATTTTTAGTAGTTTTTAACTTCGGGGGCCAATCTGAGGGCCCAAACGACATTTTTTCATGATAAGGCACCTCATTGATAACCTAAGGCTTTGATTGATCCCCCTAAATGATTCTCCTTGTCAATATCTTTCCAACAAGCTATCATGTGCCCTAAATGAAGATTGTATGCAAAAGTTACGACCCTGGGAAGTTAATGTACTAACTGACCCCAATGGGGCCCACATGACTTTTGGCGCTTCATCTCCCAGGGTTAAGTTTCTTGGATGTATAGGGCTTTGGAGTTCATTTTTATTGTAAAAAGTCCTTTAGAGCCTCATTATACTCATATTCTTTTGAATGCGAGTAGCCGTCACATCTATTCTTAGAGATAATCTGCCACCATTCTAGCGAGTCTTTCACTCTATATTTTTACAGTTTTGTACATATCACACATTAATGGAAATCATGTATTACTGTAGCTCTGTGTTTATGGTTGCATCTCTGATATATATATTTTATATTATTAGATATATGAGATATCTCTGTACATTTATTTATTATATCTCCGCTCGCATTTCGTGTCGAAAATAATCTGGATCAGTGGTATCAGAGCAGGCTGTTCTTGATCGTTTTTTAGTGCATGTCCCCGACGAGGTCAGAGTATAGCAAGTTGGGTTTTGTGCTTGTCTCTCTGAGGAAAACTGCTCTCACACTCCCAAGAAACCCTCCATGGTGGAAGAAAATAAAAATGACGGAGCAAAAGATTCTATTAATCTGTTGCTTGAGCGAGCTCTCACGCGACAGAGAGACGAAATGATGGATAATTTTTCCCACATCCTTCAACGCATGCCAATAACAAACGACACATATTCGACAAGTGACCACTTTGGAGGAACCTCTCCTTTAAAGGTACAAGTTAATTTTGATATTCCTGTATTTTAAGGACATATAGATGCAAATGCCCTAGAAAAATGGTTAAATCTGCTAGAAGGTTATTTCTCTGTTCATAATTTCTTCGACAAGGAAAAGATAATCTTCGTACTCCTTGAGGCTCTCCCCCATGTCAAACATTGGTGGGAAACTTACTGGGAGAAAAGTTTCAAAAAGGAGTTTGGAATATATGGGGCCCAACCCACCTGAGATTTTTTGTGTGGATGAGATCAAGGAACAATATTACCCTGTTGGCAACTATGACGACCAGTACATGAGATGAGCCACACTGCAAAAAGAAAGGGGCCAACCAGTGTCGGAGTTCACCAATACCTTCCATACCTTACGCACTAAGTTGGGTATCAAATACTCTGAGCGAAATTTGGTTCTGAAATACTGTGGGGCTCTACACAGATACATCCAAACTGAAATGTATTTTCTGGACATCTCTTCACTAGGCACTACTTATCGATATGTTGTTAAAATTGAGCAGAAATTTAAGCACCAGAACAAGAGGGAGTTTAGGTCTACAAATCCAAAACGAAAAAAGTATGATAAAGACGACCCTAACAAATAGCCTCCCGAAAACCAATCCAAGCCACAGGACAAGAAGGATCACAGGAAGATGAAGAAGGACACTGGAAAGTGGTGTGATTTACACAAAAGCCCCTGGCACAACACCGATGAATGTCACTTACAACAATCATTGGTGGCCAAGATCAAAGACAAGGAGCTAAACCCCGATTAAGAATCTGATTCAGAAAATACTGGTAGAAGACATATCATCGATGGAGAACCCACTGTTATTGTCACGACCTCAACAATTCAACTAGAAGAACCAACATATCCTAAAGAGGGGGAGTGCCTTTTTCATTCACAGATGTG